>LUCH01005395.1:23873-39815 GCA_013368495.1 Paragonimus heterotremus | reverse complement strand
AATTTCCACCAGATTCAACTGCTGCTAGTATTGGTTACAGAAAGTAGCTGGGGAAAAATGAATGCCTCAGTTAGATTAGAAACACCAATGGTACCGGCCTACATGTAGGTCAATTAGATGGTAAATCGTCATGCAGAACTTTTAATTACTCTCACTCCTTTCGCTAATCTTTAGAAGAAGAAAGCATTCATTGCTTGTGATCAGTCGCACGAGTGAATAAAATGGCACTGAGTTCAGATCAGGCCTCCTATAGTAGGTACACACAGAAGCATGCGTACAAAACAAACAATCGGGAAAACACGGCTTTAGCTGCAATCGTCAGAGAAGCCACACGATCGGTGGTCACTACAATATCACCAGTAATGCAGCACTCAGCACTGACTGCGGTATTGTCTGTTTCTCCGTAAATGGAACACCATCAGGTGTCAATGGCAGGAGCAACACTTTAACTTACCCCTGCTTTTCAGCTGGCTCCAGTTGGTTATAATCTACCGTAAGTGCGCTGATATAAAGCACCTTTCCTCTGCCAGAACGTTCTATTACAACTTGACCGCTATATATGGGTCCACGATACGCGGCTTCACCCAGTCCACTTGCACGGAGTCAGAAAGAACACGACTGCGGGAAAACACGCTGTACTGCCGACCTCCAGTTCGATAAATGAATGCAATGCCTGCAAATATATAGCATGAAATAGTGGTCAAATATAGCCATTTACTCGTTGAACCACCGTCCGCTTGTTCGAACCACTTCGCGACTAAGTGGCCAGGTAAAGCCCATTCCACAGCCGTTCCGCTGCGACTGGTTCCTTGGGCTAGCCCGACATCCACACTCACTTCCACGCCTCCCTCCTGGTTGGTCTGACTTGCACACTCGTGCTTTGCTGGTGACTGATTTTGTCAGCCGTCACCGATGGCCTGTTTGGTTTACTATGACGAATGATTTTGTAAGCCGTCACCGATGACCTGATTAGATAGTTTCGATGAGTTCGCCTCTTACCATGCACCCACCGTTGGATTCTTAATACCGTAAATTACGCAGTCAGTAAGTGACAAGATGTGCAGAATTAAGAATAGACACTGTCACGGGAGATGAGTGTTGTGCGTTTTTCCTCGTAGCTGCTTGAATCTGTTTAACCATACATAATCGCCAGTACAGTAAGCCAGTCCTCGACTGTGCGATCCTGGCAGCTTTCATGCCGGTTATTCGAAATAGACTGCAGTGTATATGCGACTCTCATACGATCACCACTATCCTTAGCATACTATGGTAAACCCATAGACTCGGTAGGCACCTGCAATGTTAACAATTTATTTGGTTGGGTTAGTTAATGACTTAGAGTTAATAACGACAGCGTGTGCCCGATCCGTGGACAGACGGCAACTGTGTGGGTTAGGGAACGCTGGGACGGCGTTTATCTCCTGCGATCTTATTGGTACCTTTTGATAGAAGAGCGTAAAATTGGTATGGGTGTGCAGCTGATCCGTTCACCCACACAGTTACACAGCGGGTGGCGAGTTGTTCGGATTTTTCGGGTGTGCAAAATACAATACTTTTCTCCTAGGATGTGTAACACGCAGGCCGGAAGTTCTGGCCACAATTACTCATTACACCGGTGGACTAACTTTATGCAACGTGGAGATCGGGGACAGCGTCCTTCCGAAGTAAGCCTTCCACCGGCGATCCTGTAACGGGAGACAACAGAGCTAGGCATGCGTCAAAGGCCCAGAAAGACATGCACACAACTTACACGATCGGAAACCGAAATGGAGCCAACAAGGTGGCAGCACGCCTTTAAAGACGGTACCCTGATCAGAATGCATTACAACAGTTTTACCTAGCCGCGCGATCCATTTCTTATTGGTCAAGGCGCTAAGTTGCTTGCCATTGGAAAGGCTCTGTACCACTTGGAAGGTGACCAGCAAACACAAATATATGCTGATTTCTCCTTCACCGCATCGGTAATGGTCCCATCACATGGATTCCCACACTTTGCTTAAGACCAACTGTGGAGCTCCTGGAGTCATTATAAACAGTTCTGTTTGCGCACGAACACTACAGTCAGTTCAGATAATAACAACACTGTCACTTAGCTCTAGCCACCAAAAGCATTGTGGAATAGCTGGTTCAGTTGTTCGCTGTCCTGGTTGTCACAGCTCTAGACGTACTTGTCAGACGACCTCCGAACCTTCGTCGTTTGAAACGATTAGTGTGAGTTTGTGTTCCACCTCGCTGTCAGTAGGTCTTGGGAGGCCATCGGGTTTTCGCCTGATAAGTATGAGCCATTCAGTCGATGGTGCGCTCACGTAGCACCAGCAGGGGGTATAGGTAGCAACACATAGTGCAGACGAACGACACAAAGCGCAAGTACTAGTCTTACTGACATCCAGACGGTAAATGTGTTCAAAAGCGTCATGCTGTAGATGCTCCAATCATCGTGATATCTTGCCCTACGATTATCGGTAGTTGCCGATCCGCTGCATCGTTTGGTGATCGGTTCGAACCTCAAAAAGTCATTCGAGTAAGTAAGGGCGAAAGTGTCTGGAAAAATACATTCGCTTCCATCTCACACAGTGTATTGTGGCGGCGCTTATTGAGCTTGATGGGTTGATGGCTTGTATACACGATCACTACCGCACTATTAACCGCTTTTTTGGAGAATATTGCACCAATAGCCGAGTCATTAGTGTCATTATCTAGTGTAATGCAATATCGTCATGTCGAACATCTGGATACGCGAGATTGGAAAGACAGGTTATTAAAGCAAAAGGTACTTATAATCAGAGGGTGAATAACACTAATAAAATTACATGTATAATACATAAGAAGCAGTGTTCCAAATATACGTGAATAGCAAAGTTACAAAACAAAACGTGTGGGCCTTTAAAAATTTTGAGAGGATAGTGGAAATAAGTGTGACTGTTATGAATCGCCGATTGAACTAGCACATATTTGTGGGTTACAGTGGGAAGACGCCCCTGTGAAAGTAGTCCTTAATTTACAACTGTAGAGATCTTGAGACCAAACATCCTCTCAGTAGGACCGTGTAACTTGTGATGAAGTTGAAGCACAGTGTGCTGTAACCTTCTCGTTTCGCATAAAGCCTCTTGCAGCGTGAATATGTGTATCAAAAACTGATACTTTTCTACTTGACACTGTTGATGATCCATGGTCATGTGGTGCTTTCATCGTTGTATACCTCCTTTTGTTGATTATGTGTGATTATTTTTCCGAACCGCATTGTGCCTATTCATTTAATTTGACACGTAATAGGTGCGACATACTTTTGAATAAATCTGTAGTATCACATAGTGGCTTGGTCAAGGACGTGTCTAGACTAGCTGCTGGTGGTATTGTAGCTAAAAGGCGTCCAATAAAGCACAATCTTTATTGTCCACTGCGCTAGTTACCATGCCACACACACGCGCTCGCGATTTTGAATCCCAACTCCAGTCCACAACACACCCCGGTTTCCGGTTGCACGACGTGTGCACTTCTACCCGGTTTAGGTGTGTGATTGGGGCCTTCTATCCGGGGGTTGTCCGCCTCCTATTCCTCGTCCGTTGATCCGATTTTGTTGAGCGATGGCTTGTCCGGTCGTTCGCGATATCCTCCGTCTATCCACTGTGGGCTTTGACCGCACTCCACAGCCGTGCCGAGATATTCCTGAGAGTGTTGGAATAATCACACCTTCAATTTGGTCATCCATTCTATTTCGGCTGCCACGTCTCGCCCGTTGGTCCGATCCGGTCGAGCGATGACTCATCCGGTCGCACACGCCATCCCCCATCCGCTCGCTGTGGGTTTTTGAACGCACCCCCTTGTGTTGAGGTATTCAGCCGAGGGTTGGAATACTCGCACTTTCTGCCTGACAGTCCACCACAGTATTTGACCAGATCGCAAAGCCACACATATTCACTGCTGTTTGGTCACCAGGTATAAGCACTCGCATTGAACTCAAACAACTTTTCTCTGTTTGCCAACGCCAGTAAAGTCGCTGTTAGGCCCGCACGGGCCACCACACGCATATCCAGTCTTATCTCGGGCACTAGCCTATGTCGTATAGTTCATTTCAGTGCCTTCATCCGGGATGACTAGACAACTAGACAGTCAACAAACGTGAACACCAAATATCTGGGTCTTCTACGTGCCAGTAACCACACACAACCACTGTCATCTGCGAATTACATGCTGTTTCCTTCCAGTGGATCACCTTGTCAACATCTATAGGATACCACTCAGCAAAACATTAAAACCAGTGGGTTTTATCCATATATTTCCTCCAAATCACTACTGTGCACTGACTTCATTTGATCACTATTTGTAGTACACTTTCTTCCTATATACTACTAAAGTTATTTGACGTTCATCGACTCTACACATACTACTTGCAAAGTGTTGTATATAAAAAGTCACCCCCAGAAATTCCACTACGCCTAAGTGCTGGTTTTTCCTACAACTCCAATGATTAGCTGTCTGCTGAAACATTCCGGTGTTAGACTGTATTTCGACTCTATTGCTTTGTAGCGTCAGGTAGGTTAAAAACATTGTAATGGCATAATCAACCAAATGATAAAACGTATGCACTAAAACTGGTGAGCCCAACGTAAAAAATAGCATTAACTTACGTCCAGAAAACTGAAATATGCCTGCAAAAAATTATAAAATATTCGAACTTACCGGTTTCAGTGCGTACGTGCACCAAATTAACGAATACCAGACGATAAATAGAAAACGAATAATTGCGGGAGACCGAAGGTGTATTATACGACAACTACAGTGTCTTAATCAGTGCTAAACGACATCGATACGCGGAAACATCTAGGATGATTAAGGATCCGACCGTCCTGCGCACGAGCAAGCTGGAATTGTGTATGGCGCCATTGGCTCGCATAGGCTAACAAACATGAAAACAAACAAACGGGATCGCATACAGCATACAGACGACAAACAAAGATCCTTACGATCCTATGTACGATATGAAATAGAATTTTGGAAACAGTTTTATACATCGTACAGCAAGCATACCGGGGTTATCTCCAGATCACTACAGGTACACGTACAAGTAGAGCGAAAGGGGTGTCAACAAGATAGAACGACGAGCTGGGGTTGAGTTGCAAAGGTCACCACACACAAAAGAGAGATAACGCTAGAGAGAAGGTTCGAACGACTTCGGGTAAATAATTTCAAATGCGGTGCAAGATGATAAAGCGTTGAGTTTCGGTAGGTTAGCGGATACGCGAGGATGAAAAATTACACTGTACAATTACCTCACCAATCACAACTCCACTCATAGAGGGAAGGTAGAGGTGGTGCATGGAAACTCCCATACATTGTTGTTACCAGTCAAACTCAACAAGTGCTAACGACGCTTTCAGGCAAAGTTAAAGATGAAGTTAAAAAAATGTGTATACAGAATGTATAAAAACGAATTACAAAATATAACCATGGAATTTGGACACTAAAACACCCTGACTATTCCCTAATAAATTTGACGTGCTTTTCTGACACTGTTTATTCTCGGTGAGTGTAATGCTTGATTTCGATTGTTATTCTATTTCGATACTTACTGTAGTTTTTCTTTTCACCAAAATTGGTTAGCCTGATATAAGTGTTTTTTACTAACCCCATTTTATATACCACATTACTTGTGAAATGTTTTATTCCCCTGTCAAAATTGACATTGATTTCATTAACAAACCTATTCATGTTAAGTCTCAAATTTTTTTGAAATTTTTAATCCCTGACTACAGTTTCAACAATTCCAGTCCATTGTCAGAATTCAGAGGTTTAAAGTCCAGCTTGTGAGTTTTTCGAACGTATATTAGTTCACTCCAAAGGACATTGTGGTGAAAGTCTGTGACCACATCCATGAAACCCTCTCCAAGCCTCTATATAACATTTCAAAAGACGCTTAAGTAAATGAAATTAGACTTTCGGAACATAAGAAATTACGCCAACTGTTCTACAATATCGGGCTAAGAAATCTTAAAACGTTATAAATGCTTCGACATATAAAAGTTGAGTGGACCATGCAAAAATGGATGATTCTTGTTTTTGACAACACCAGTTGAATTATGTGCCTCGGTTTTAGCATCGTTTTATTACGCCCTACTCAACATGGAGCTAGTCGATGTTACGGATGGGAAGCTAATCCATTTCGCCAACTAGCGTCCGTCATCTTGCACGCCCAGTCCAGCAACCACAAGACAGGTTTGTCTAACAATTAACTGCACGCACAATGCGAATGTAACAACTTATTAATTGCATTCCCCGTAGAGGTCTATTATCATCCAACACGCTTTTATCTCACAGTCAGCATTCCTATACACCGATAAAAAGTCCATCCTTATGGAGGCACCACTAAAACTTCGGTAATCATTCAAGAAAGTGTAATAAGTCATGCTATTTGAGGGCCGTCGTTTCGGGAAACACGTCGGCCAGTCAGTATCGTCGACCACTGTCGCTGGCTTAATACCAACATATCGCTTATTCATCATATCAGATAAGTCTACTGATATCGGATATCTCATTGATGCCGTGGCTGAAGTGAATGTAATTTCACGACGAGCAGAAAGCTTCTCTATAGCTAATTTGCCTGCAATGCAAACAAACAAGGAAAGTCTAATCGCAAAATGCGGTACACGTTCACTTACACTCGATCTAAGCTTGTGGCAGCTATTTTGTTGGATATTCATTTTTGCGGATGCCCCAAATACAATTACCGATACTGATTTTGTGTCCGTTTTCAAAATCAATGTTGACGTCTAGCAAGAAAATTTTGTGGATCGTGCAACGTAATCATCGGTGCACACCACACAGGCCAAAATTAATTATACTGGTATGTGTTCACTCATAGCCGAAGCTTCATCCCTGTTTTCTACGTTGCCTCAAAACTTCCCACAAATTACAACACCTTCCTATGACCACAACTCTGTTACATACGAGTAGTTCACCTTATCTTCACTAGAGTCCATTGTACTACCGGCCGGGCCAGCTCAGTAGTATTTAACCATCGAACAGTTGTTGGTCAGCCTCATTACGTGTGGTTTAAAAACCCCATGCGATTGGCTTCCGTGTGACGGGTGTAGTACAATGAACAATGTCCCAATCCCTGATCGTCAACCTGTTCCTCTTATCTATGACTGTTCTCTCATTCTAAACGCCAACAGTGTACTTTCTAAAATTGACTTGGTGTCAGCGTATCACATATTACTTGATGACATTCCTGTCTCTCCGGAATGCCATTTAGACTACGTAAGACTGCCTGAACTTTCTAACTTCGTAATTCAATACCACACTTTATTTTGATTGTATTTCCGTTTACCTGGATGACAGGTTGTCTGATTGTCGGGACCACCCTGAACAAGAATAGTATCTCTAACTATTGTTTGAACGCTTTATTAATTTGGAATTACCACTTATCCTTCTAAATTTATCTTTTGTAGTTATTCACTAGAATATTTAGGACACTTTTTATCGATTCCAAGGATAGCTGACTGTTTAATGCAGAGGTCAGAACGTTGAAACATGTTATTTCCCATAACCTCACAAAAAAAATTTCAACATTTCATTAGTATGGTCGACTACTGTCGTCGTTTTACACCACACTGTTCACACATTGTATAATCACTAACAGATGCTGTACGTGGATTAAAGAAGTTTTCCTCACTCTTCGAACACTAAATACGTTTGTTGTCGGCAAGCAAGCTCTCTCACATTTCTATACCTAGCCCAACATCCAAATGTTCCTCTCAGCCAAAACTTCAGTTAGCTCAGCAAGAGTTCCCCAACAGTTTGTCGATGAGGATTTTCAACCCATCTCGTTTTTTCTCTTAAAACCACTATGTTGCCCTGTACATTCGGCAAAGAACTACTCGCGATTCACATATCAGTTTACTACTTCCAACATTCGATAGAAGGTAGTATCTCTACTGTCTTGACTATTCATAAAGCGCTAGTTAACATGAGGGATTCCTTATCGATGTAGTGAGGAGGAGCGATCGTGCTATACTACTCATAAAACTGTTATACAGTACTGCAGGCCAGTTCAGAGATTTTGACATTGAAGTAGCCGCAGGAAAAAAATGCAAGAAGAAACTTTGGAGTGCAGTATCGCGTGAAATGGTTCTTGGTACGTACGGGAACGTGAAGGAACTGAGCATTGACGTCTGTGGCAACCGTGACGGTTTAGGCCCAGAACTATAAACAAATGAGTGTTTCGTTTGTTGTCTTGTTTAAACGTTTAACACACGTGTTGCTATCTTGAACAAATAACCCTTGTGCCATCCGTGTTCCTGTCTCACAACACCGGATAAACATTCTTCGCGTCGGCACACTCTACGACGGAAACTCGTCACACTTCAGGATCCGCCAGTGTCATCGCAGATTACACATTGATGCTGCTTCAGCTTCTTCCGACATAGGTCTGGAGGAATTGACACGGAAGAAGCTCAAATGTCGTGAAAACTCCTGATCTCTCTGATTGTTCACAAGTTCCCTTCCCCATATTCATTTCAGTTTCATATACAGCATGTCTACACCTATTTCTCGAATATTTGTCTTACGAACTTATTATAGGCCATTAGCCGATTTCTTAAATTTGTTCTCACACCACAAACCCTCAAACCAATTTTCCAACTTTACGTTTGAGTTGGTATGAACTAAGATATACGCATCTAAATCAAATCCCGTCTGTATTGCTGGCATGTCAAAATCCACCTGACGATGTTGTCTCCTCAACTGACCATTTCCCAACAACAAATTATCGTTGCTCACATATCCATTTTGATATTGTTGGCCCATTGCCACCTCCGAATGAAAGGCTTTCCTGCGCAGATACTATCTGTAAGACTATTGCTCAGACGTTTTCACACCACCGGATAAAAAATTTCTGTGTATCTTCTGTGGGTGATATAGTAATAGGCGCGAACTACCAATGTCACCACTTTCGTGTTTTAGTGTGCGTGTTCCGTTGTGAACGTATCAAAATGGCTAAATTTTACCCCTGTTCGAATGATTTGATGGAGCGTTTCCGTCGACAGCCGAAGGTATCATTCGTTGCTCAAGCATCTAAGCACAAGTGGACGGAATGTCTTCTGCTTATCGTGATGCGTACCAGACCAACTCTAAAGCAGGATCTTGGAAACACCTTAGCCGAACTAGTGTACGGATCAACTCTGCAAGTACCCGGTGAATTTTTCCAAGAATTATCTTACCTTGTCGATTCGATGAACTACGTTCAAAACCTTAGGAAACATGCATGGCCAAGTCGTATTATGCGTCATTTACATACATGTACACGTGTGTTTATTCGATGTGTTTTAGAAAACGATCACTTCCTAATTCGGAGCATTCAGACTGATATCCCTCCAGGATAAGTTGCAAAATATCGATCGAGCCGGAAGGCGTGATACTTTCAGTAGTGATTGCCTAAAAAGCTGTGTATATGGACAACGATTTCATACAATCACTGGACACTTCTGCACATGATTTCACAACTAATCTCTCCTTAGTTACTCTCCGAATGGCTTCTGCAGGCCGATCGTTGATTGTATTTCAGCTTCATTGTTTTGCAACATTACCTGCGTTCGGAAAACTCCGACTACTTTCTAATAACATTGGGTGCTTCGTGAACATTGTTCAGTTTTGGCGAGTCCAGTCGTCAACTTCGCTCGTTATTTTACACCTGTTTTTCAACTACAGCCGTACCATACCGTGAGCAAGATGAAGTAAGTGTAGGTGGGAAAACTGGCTGATTTAGACCCACCAACCGTCTCGGGCATACAACGAATAGCCACAATTGATTATATGGGTAACATCGCCGTTCAGAAGGTAGGATGAGAGGTCATAAACGTCGAACCGCATCGAGGTATCAGATACGACCTGTCAACGACCTGTCAGGAGGGATCTTCACAGTCGAAGCGCTGGAAGTTTTTGCCTACCAGCGCAAGAAACTGGACTACCAGGCTGCTAGCCGCCACGTCCTATGAACCAAAGTGAACTGAACATGGTTATTAACGTGGACATAGACATGTATATGACAAGGTTAACAGGCTGATTCTCGAAAATGTATCAGATCAATAGAACATTTACAACTGCGTTTTTTCAATGGAAGAGAACATCTGAAATGTGACCATCGTCTTTGGTTACGTAACAGTATACTGAAAACTTTGGAATAGTCCAAGAGAACCACACCCGGTTCGATTTTCATCACCGAAATATGCACGACAATGAAAACAGGGAGTCAGCGCGCTGAACCTGTATAAGGGTAACAACCGTGGATAGTAAATTTACAGAGAAAACTCGTCAGACTAGCGAAGCACGGGGGGAGTTATGATTTTAGATTTGGGGCGGAAGCAACAAATTAACTGATTGGTTAAAACAAAAATAGGGTGAAAAGCTAATCACCAGAGGTACCAACTGAGGAATGAGTAATGAAATATTTCCTACAAATTGAACACCACTCACAATTGATGGTAGGTGTCGCATTCCCAAAGACTTTCCAATCGACCTCTTGAAGAGAAGCACTAGACTCCAGTTTTGTTCTCGTTACAGCTCGTCAGTAGTTCATCTCTGCCACGGCCAGGGATAGAAATCTGGCCACGCTTTCATGAGGCAGCCGTGTTCACCACCGAGCCACTGACCATTTTCGAGAGGGGCAGACTGGAAAGTCTGTGGGGATGCGACGGCTGCGATCAGTTGTGGGTGATTTTCAGTTTATATGGAAGCTAAAATACCTAACTACTCATCACTAAAAATATTTCTTATGATCGTTACAAGTGCAATGAAGCCGGTTAGGATAATAAAACGCGTTAGATGGATTTGCTACGAATGCTTGAAATTTTCGCCCACAACGAAGTCTTTGCGATAAATAGACGAGCGAAAAAGTGGTGGACAACTTTTTGCTGACAAGCGCTTCAGATAGCGAGAAATCATTAGACACCATCAGACTGCACACTATGCAATAGAAGACTAGGAGCGTCTGGAATATTTCCTCGCGAGCTATCAAGATTACTCTTATAAACGTACCGATAATACGTTCTGCCAAGCTATTAACTTGCAGATGATAAGACGATGAACGAGTACGTTTAAAATTGATCCGACAGCAGAAATACTCTGAATTGGAACAAACTGCGATCCATTATTCGATACAAACGCCTGCGGCAGATGAATTCGTAGAAACGGACGAAGATCAAAAACGTCCTTTTATTGGATAATGGGGCGGGTATCTGGTAAATCATATACATCATACGGTTAAACGATCCAACATGGATGTGAAATAGTGACCATCGTTTATCAGGTGGTATCGATGGATAATACTCAATCTGCTCTTGACACTTGGTGGCCAGATCAATGTTCGACAACACTCAATCTGATTTGGATATCAAGCTAAGAGACAAGACAGAGGGCACAAAATAATTTATTCTTCCAGTTCCTGAATGCCCAAGATAAAGCTAACGATAGACAACCTAACGCTTCATTTGAGGGAGGACTCAACCTGGTATACATTACCTGTAAGTATAGGATAATGATGTCAAGCACGTGTAATAATTACTCCCCTTACTGTTCGTTTCACTAGTCACTGATTTCGTAAGTGCTTCCAATCGAACAATAGTGCTCCGCGCTGATGACACAAATATAGCTGGTCACATATTGATGCATTTCAAAACTGGAAAATAGTCCACAAATAGCTATTTGCAATCCAATTCTACAAACTGCGAAATCGCACGCATCTGTCACCGAAGTTTTGTTGAATTATCATGAGCATAAGTGCCAAAAAAATAAATGAAGATGGGAACACTGATGACGGACGTTTTAGATCTATCTAGAGGATGTGAAGTCATACAAGAAAAATGCAATGTCACCTAGGCTCTTAGGTAAAAATCTGTGGGCATTTTCGCTTCGAAGTAACTGTTTAAAATGTGCAGCTCCATTCTAAGCCTAGACACAGAAACAAACATAATTTCGTTTGGCTCTTATTCATAGCGTTTAAAAGTGAATTGCTGAGTCACAAGACTGGGAACAAACTTTCAATTAGTGAGGTCAACAACACCAGATAAAGACAAGAAAACAAACGGATGATGAGCACACCCATCTGAGTGGAAATCAAGTCGTGACCTATAACATTTGCCACAGTTGATTGCTCGATAACAGACATCTACACACCAATTAGAAAGGAACTAATATGAGATCATTTTCTCAATCAAGGGTAAATCGAGCAAACCACTTTGTACGTCTTAACTACTATGGTATGCTCACTTTACAGCGCACAAAATAGTTCTATGGGCATCGCTGGCTCATTTGTGACAATACAACGGTGCTTATGCTTGAATCAACTGGCGCTACAGTCCTCTTGACTGCCTACGTCTCATCCCCAAACCGAGCCTGCTCATTTGCCTTTTATTTGTCATTTGTGAGTTATCACTTAATGGCGCGCTGATTGACCAGCTCTAAATGCTGGATGCCGATGGACTGTTCGCCACCATTCCCTCCTTAATTCGTATTCCTTATACCTGCGAACACTCCTCATAAACTTGAGTTGTCCAGCAGATCTTTTTCTCTGATCGAAACAGGGAAACAAACATACAAGCATTCGACCGACACAAAGTCTTGAAAATAAGTAATTTTCAGCAATCCATTACACGAAATCTCCCTTCAACTCCGCCACTTCTCGTTGCAGTAGTCTATCAGAAACGGCCATTTTTACTTCACAACTTAAACCGTATCAGGAGGCATTGTCAGAAGTTCAGAAGCGGCAAACGAGTTTCATTTTCGTACACTTTTGAGCCATATTCAAAAAATCCTTACGAAAACAGCAACCAGGAGACACTAAGCATTTCCAATATCAATAGGAAGCTGACTATTTATGGATTATTGACATAGATGCTGTAATGCTGCACCACTTTCTTAAAAAAGGCTGTTTGACAAATGGATTTTGTACCCAGAACACCTGGCTTCGTAACCAAACTCTAACAGCTTCTGTAAATACCAAGATATAAGTAATGATACTTTGGATATTGTCAAGTTTATCGTTTAAACAGAATGATTGTGGGGTGATCGAAACGCTTATTACGATGACAACAACTCAGATCAGGTACGATGCAGTTAGTCTGGTGCAAAGTAATCAAGTTTAGTGTGAGAACAAAGGGAGTGCAAACGATTGGTTATGGTCGACAAAATGAATAGGTTGAACAATTACGGGTAAACTGACAGGTACGCATAAACCTCAACTATACTGTTAAAACAATATGTGTGGAAGGTATTGAATCTACTCTTTACGTGGACTCTGCATTTTAGGTACACCAACAAGTAGGTAGTCTGCGCAAACGCTGTGGGACATATGAGCA
This sequence comes from Paragonimus heterotremus, assembly GCA_013368495.1. Taxonomy (NCBI): domain Eukaryota; kingdom Metazoa; phylum Platyhelminthes; class Trematoda; order Plagiorchiida; family Troglotrematidae; genus Paragonimus; species Paragonimus heterotremus. Next base: position 26,466 of record LUCH01005395.1, on the reverse strand, counting down.
AGGAAAGTATTAATAACGCACACGGTTTGGCCGCTATAAAATCCCAAATGAACTATGGGTGGATCCGACCATGGAGGGCATCTGTAGTAAAGCATCCAAACTCAGCAATGTCACGGCCGATCCAGAATGCAACCTGTTATGCATTCACACATGGGAATACAATAAACGGTGCGTCCGACGTCGCTCTATGGTGGTGACTGCTCGCCGCATTGGTTCATTGAATACACAGGTTCTCGTCGATCAGACTCCTTGACCTCGAGGACGAAATCTACAAATCACTGCGTTTGGAACGACAGACCTTCTGAGTGTGACCATTATTCTGACAGAATTGACAAATCGAATCCAGCCGTACGCAATCGTCCGATTTTGAGTGATGGTCACCAAACCCATAGCAGCAAAGTTCGTTATGATTTTTGAAATGTATTTTCTCGATATTTCATTCACTCACAGTAGCCTTGAACTTGACCAGAAGATACTGTGGCTCAGGCAGACGCTCACCTCAACGATGACGTGGAATAAGCTGGAAGATTACTCTATTGAAAAGAATAAAAAGCGAGAAAAATAAGATTGAGCGGAGGAACTAGAAACGATATGAACGCACGTATACCGTTGACTGCGATACACCGCCATCTCGGATAGCACTTCTAACCACCGATTTGAACGCTCACAAAGATCCTAACCAGGCAGGCGACACCTACTCACACTGTTCAATGGAATAGTCAGGGTTTTCATATTTCGTGACACACCTCTAGTGCGAATACGTCTGACCCGACTTAAACGCGACATGCACATTGACTCTTTGACTTGTTTCATCCGGGTGGGCCGAAATTGTGCTGGAAATCCTTCGTTGTTGTTCGATCCTCAGCCAAGCTGGATAGTGTTCGCGTATTCTGTCGGGCAAGCGCTTTATTGTGCGACTAATACAACCTGCTCCACAGGAACAAGCGAATGAGTAAATCCAAAACTAGGTAGCATTAATGCGCATTGCGTCTTCGACGAGAGGGCGTACAGCTTACTTAGGGTAGAACGTTAGTGTTAGTTGTGTAGCATGGAACGTTTTCATCAGGTTCATATCGAGCCTTCTGGCCAGTGATACACTTGACAATTCGCCCCTATAAGTCAAGTTTTTATAGATGGCTTTCAGTCAGACAGAAAACTCACAATCTTGCGGCTCTCTTTGTCTCATGTTTCGGGCTAGAAATTTGTCTGGATATCCTTTAGCAAGAAACTTTTAGCACAAAGGCTTGAGCTCATTGTCTAACATGTCCTTAGTACATATTTTGCTCATCCGATATGTAAAACAACGTATCACATTCCGTTTCTGTTTCATCATAACAGAGCTGTGAGAATGGCTATATTGGCCACACCACGTCCGTTTCTTATGCATCCCTCGTTGAATCGATCCATCTGGACGTCTCGACAGTGTAACATCAAGAAAAGCCAGTGTTCAATCTTGTTCCACTTCCATAGTGAACTTCAGTTTGTTTTAAGCTGAGTTGACTAGTGATTGCAGGCAGTGAGTATCAATGTTGCTATCGACGGTATAGAAAATATAATCTACATACCGTTTGTACGGTAAGCACTGATCTACTAATCCTATTAGTCTTGTCTGTTCTATCATGCCCATGAAAATGTCAACCAGCAGTGGGCCTAGCGGAGAGATCACTACAACCCCATCCTTGTGGTGATAGATTTTTCCATCAAATTGAAGTTGGATGTCCTGGATGCAGACTAACAAAAGGTCTCTGAGTCGCCCATCCAGCATTCCGAATTGAGTATCATTTGAGTGGATGTAATCAAGCATAAAATCAATTGTCTGTCTAAGTGACACGTTCGTGAACAGCGAGCACACGACCAGTGATAACATTCTTTTATTATCAATAGTCTGATTTTCTTTAGATTCAGTGAACTGGAACCCATCCTTGAGGCTATTTGGAGCTGGTCTGTTGCGAACTGGCTCGAAACGTTAAGTTAACCACTGAGCCAGTGCGTGATACGACGAGTTCACCATTTTTAAAATCGGGCGCACGGATACAAAATCCTTACGAACTTTGGGTAAGCCATAGAGTCTTGGGATAACGCGACCTGTTGGTCGCACCCCTTCGAATACTGAAGCGTCAATCCGTCCATTTTGTTTTATATTTATCAACAGTTTGGAGACACGCTTCTCAATTGCAAGTGTCTTTTCTTTTTTCAGACTTCATTCTTCAAAATATGGTATCACCTTTAGTATATCGTTCATCTTGTTTATGTACATATGTTTATCTAACATCACTATCTCTGCGTCTTTGTCACGTCTAGTAACCAAGATGTTGCCGTCCTTCTGTAGGTCCTTCAAGGCCTCTTTATGATCTCTTATCAACATCCCAAACACACTGGGTTTCGCACTAGGGTACTGATGGGAAGCATCGACCAACGTCGTTCTTAACTGTTTCAAATTTGTTTGAGCTGATTGCGTGAGGCCAACCACTTGACCGGACTTGTTTCTGAACTGAACTTCCAAATCAAGTTGTCTAATACACTGTTTTGGACCATAGTAACCATGTCCGTAATCCCCAAATGACACTAGATTCACACAGCATTAGGTTCCACA
>LUCH01005395.1:0-23311 GCA_013368495.1 Paragonimus heterotremus | reverse complement strand
GTGTAGCTGCAGTATGAGTTACATAAGAAGGACAAACCGACAACTAGGTGATCGTATTAAGGGGCATGTTCCCAAATGGCTGTAAACTCAGTTAGAAATGTCAGGCGCCTGTATAGATGACGATGGACAGCACCGCGCATCTTCCATTACAACGCACTTAATACAAACAGGACACAGAGTCAAAGTTACTGACGCGTTCTCGGTGATATTGCGGAGCAACCGGAAACGCATATTCCAGTTTGCTGAGGCTTTGGCTATTAAACGTCACAGTCCTCCCCTATGTGTTCAAGAATAATTTATGTTGATATTGCGGCTACCCTAGTAGTCGGCATTTCCAGAATTTTGATTTTCAGTTTTGTATCCGTCTGTTTAATCTCTTAGGCCATGACTTCCGCTCTGTGGAATTTTGACTCAGAAAACATCACATGAATTGCGTCTTCTCATTATTTTATTCAAACAATTAATGCCAGTCGCCAGACTGTCAGGTTTACCGTTCAAACAGAATGATAGCGGAATAACCAAAACGTTTGTTGGGACAACATCACAGAGCAGGTGCAGGGCAAGCAGCACACACTGTGAGAAAAGGAGGAGTGTAAACGATTAGTTAAGACGATCGATAAATCGGTAGAACGGGCAATTCAAACAATTATTGATAGATCGATAGACACACGGTTAAGGCTTGTGGAACAGTCGGTCACACACCACTGGTGGAAATATCAGGCATGAACACGCGATAGATTGGCTTGAAGGTATCTAAAATAGGCCAGGTGAACTAAAATTCCATTGGCGATCCTGTGTTGTTATCAATTAGGAGGTAAGAATATCATGTGTATCTCTCCTATAAACATCCCGTTATGTGAGCGATGTATCTTGTTTTACAGGGACAAGAAAATGAGTGAATTCAGAATGAAGTGGCACAAATAGGGAATGTTCTTGAGCAGAGAAGTGAACTCCATCTTGTAACTTTTCGATGGCAGGATTCTGGCACATAGTGGTACTATTCGTAAACCGAAGAGAGCCTACAAACTGTGTACACGCATAAGAGCTTGTTTGTAGTTTACCACTCGGATGTGAATTTTGATAATCCTCACAATGACATCAAAAAACATGTTTGACAAGACAAAAGTCACAGACGAAAGAAAATGAGGAATACAAAGAGCTGGGTACAATTGAACGTGATTGACACAGCTAAATCTACCAAAAATTCCTGACTAAACAATAGAGACACAAGAACTCACTAGCACCAAGATCCTCAGTAGTGCTTTATCGAGTAAAATGAGGTGGGTAGGTGGAATTTTACAAAACCGCTATCTGATTCTGTACCATCTGGCTGAGTTACTAATGTACCTGTCAGAATGACAGCATCCTTTTGTGTTTACACAAAATGATAATGTCATTACCCTGTCAAGGAATTATTTCCCCTAACTTGTCTGTCCTTTAAAAAGAGAAAACCGTACTGATTCATTTAATCCAACAATCTTAGGTCCTCAAAGTTTGTCCCTATCGGCTTTTATGGTATCTGGAGCACCCCAGAAACCCGTATTGTCGTAAATCCACGTGCTCGGTTAAGATTCTAGTGTTTATCTCATTAGCAGTCGCAGGGAACATCGAATGAGTTAAATTCAGATTCTCGCTAGACTTGCCTATATTACTCTATCGTATGTAGAGTACAGCGGACTTCACGAAGTATTGCATTATTCCCACAAGTCGGCACTATCCAATTTCCAATGGAGTTTACTGCATTGTTCGACAACTAGCTGCTGAAAGCCACAACCTATCTCTCGTCTCGTTTAAAGTTCCCTCAGTGCGTTCATGTCGTATTTCACGTATGTTCATTGAGATCTATCATTTCCGGCATACACTTAAAACCTGCATAATCATTCTTGGTAGAAAGTCGTACAGCTTCTGATAGATCTTTTTGTATCATTTATGGACAATTAGTTGTTGACTGCTTCATTATTCGAACTAGCTTTTAATTATCTGTAAAGTTGTCTGAATATGTCATCGATGTATCTCACATATCAGTTGAAATACGTATCCTTTTACTACACTTTCAGACGATCAACTTTGAAACTATCGTGTTGCAACCGACGAGGACCACACACACATATATACGGCTGATTGAAGTACTACTGTGCAATGAACCAGCATCGTACCTATCACGGTACGTGAAATCCCTGACCATCTTACTGTGCAAAGTTGGTAGGTACCGTCTACTTGGTTGGATAGTTCGTGACTATTCACACTACTGGTTGAAAACACTGACATGAGAACGTATCGCAGTCAACGGCGAGTTTGGATCCGCAAACTTGACTCTTCTGATCCGTGAAACTGTTTTCTTCTCCAAGCACTTATATTTGATTATCACCTAGCTACTCCGTGGACTATCGTCAGAACCAATAGCAGTCCGAGCCATTATGCCCACGAATACGGTTCAAAGTTGAAAATGATGATGATACACACTTCGCTGTCATTAAGATGTAAAGAAATTGTAGATTCTGGCCAGGATCTACGGAAGTTGTGTTCGGATCACTCCAACTGAAACTGATAGTTGGATGGCAAGATGTCAGCCGGAGGATCGAACCACGGACCCGTCACACCGCAGGCCGCGACCCTACCGCTCGACTAACCGACCGTTGCCGGCCGAGTGCACAATACCAATCTCAACTGATCCCCATACCCATATCCCATTGGTCAAACTGTCGTACTGTAGGTCTGACACATATATACTCCTGTATTGATTATATTAATTACTGGCCGAACGTTTCTTACGTTATCACACGTAACTAACCCTGCTCCGACCCTGTGAACTTCCCCTTTGAATTCGCTCTTTGTTTGTTTTGTACCGCCGCATTGAACTGTTTACGCTACCGTGTTATTGGTTGATATTTGCTGACCGTTAAATTCCGTGCACAGAGTTCACTTGGTTGTAAGTTGTATAATTTGCTAACCATTGCTTATTTATGTACAGAACCAGTTTATCTGAGTAAACCTTCAACATTCCGTCTTGTTCTGCCCCGAATCAAGAGGTTTACAACCGCCCCGATAGACTGCGTATAGCCGTGAATCCTGACAGATTCTACAGAAATCGTGAACGTGTAATTATTTGAATCAGAACACTACTTTGGTTATTTTAATAGAACGCAGCAGGTACTAGAGTAATACCTCCAATAGGATGCGAAGTCCTCGTCCGAGTATGGGAGGGATAAGCGACTAGGAATATTTTTAGTAGTAAATAATGGAGGAAAGGAATTTACTGCAGATCTCCGTTTTGGTCCACACGGTCCGTAAACTCTGCGTATTGGCCAAATGTTCTCAATTTACATAGCACTTTTATCTGACACGGACTGACGAGATACAGGGCCCTATATAAGGTGCTGGGTAGATATGAACAGCACTCCGTCTCCTAATATGGTATAAGCCTATGATACTAAATCCATAGTTTCAGTCCTAGAAATCTAGAGTCCAATCTGCGAAAAACAATGGATGCAATCAATTTGAGGAAAGCCCTGATCAGGCCAAGTCGATGTCATTGGCTCAATCACTTTACACAAACAAATGCTACTGCAATTAATGTGTAACATTTGAAACAACAGAAAAGTTGAATGGTGAGCACTGTTTGAACTTCACTATGTTAAATTACGGTAGCGCAGAACTAATGGAGATGAGCAAACACATCAGTCTATCGGAAGCATTGTATCACACAAATAAATGGTGTTTGTTTGCAAAGAACAACGAAATGAACGCTTTAAAAGTAGCACATACAACAGAGTATCAACGGCAGGATATTCTTGGAGTGAAAAGTGCTCCTAGAACTACAGAAAAAGCTGCTCACTACTGTCAGGTGAACTGTCGACGCGTCGTCCAGGCTGCCCTTCTCAAGAGATGCTAACGTCAGAAAGGGTTACTGTCAGCTGGTCCAGAGAGATTACAATGTGCATAAGTATACATGAGACCCAGGTGTGATAAATTTAAATCTGAGGAACTGAGCTCAGCAGTCTCACACAACGTTAGTTCAATGGAAACGCAAAACAGCTGAACAACGGCGAGCATGTTCGAAAAATTTACACTTCACAGTAAGCTGCTTGTGTGCGGATTTTCATCAGAAAACTTTCACATCAAAGTACCAACACAACCAGACTGGTATCGTGCTAATCACCAAAGCCAAATAAAGCTGTCAGTCAGTTAGCAATTATCAAGATGAGGATGATCAGGTCCGAGTATGTAGGAAACATCAGTTCAGGATGACCACACGTCTCTAGAATTCAACATCTGTGCATTTTCTTGATCATTTTATTTTATACGTTCTGTGCTACTAGTGCGTATTGGGAAGTGAAAATTCATCACATTAGAGCATAGCAGATAAATGACGAGGAAGATGGCTCACAATATCAACATTCGCTGCATCGGTAACCTGTGCACAGGGGATTGGGCAGGAAAAGCCTAGAAGTTGTGCTGCAAAACTAAACGGCACCAGCGTAATTGTTGTGAATAATGACTGCAAGGTGAGTACCGTATCGCACACCAACTCAAACACAACGCCAAACATTGAACGTACAAAATGACGAACTCCAACAGGGAATAAAATGTGCGATATTCGCGGGTTAAGTCAGATTAATAGCTCAGCATTGTGATTCACTCAGTAAATGGCGGGCTGAAAGTACCTGTTTTGTTGTTGTGTCGATTCGAATTTTCAGGAATTTGATATCCATTCATAGATTCTCGTGTTTATATTTATTAACCTATCATCATCTGTTTGAAAACCATCTTATCCCACGTTTATCCATGTTGAACTCGAGAACTGACGGTTAAACAACCTGGACCTACAACTTCGCATACGCAGACAAGATCCTGACTATACGGTCTGGGTTATAACACAAAACAATGAGAAAAGGTGATATTTTCGATCCTCCAAATACGGATAGAACAAGCGTGCAGAAAAGACAGAGGATAAGAGGCGCTGTCATATCATACACAAAAGGTGGAATCTTTCGGGGAATGGAACAGAAACTAATTGAAACTTCTACTGAGATCCGTGAGGTGTCAACTGACGTTGTAAAGCAGCCAGATATGTTTGTAGTTGTGCTGTTGGATCGATCATTTGTTGGTGATGCGGACTGGACTGCAGTTGGACTGGCAACACGGTGGGTTGTTGACGTGAAAGTAGGGAGGCCAGCGCTAGTTGACGCTGTTGTTGTTGTTGTTGGAGGGCAGTGATAAGTTGCTGCTGTTGTAAAGCGTTACCCATGGCAGTAAACTCTGGCCAAGAATGGGCCCAAGCAGTATTTAACTGAGGATGACCGGTCAAAAGAAAGGGGTTGAACTGAGACTGAGGGTTAACAACAGGAGCCGAAGGCAGTCCCATATACGCCTGGTTGTTAGTCGCCGAGTCCGCAGACAAAGCCGCCATGACAGCAGCGAGTTGTTGTGATTTCTGCGCTTGAATTAGTTGTGAGTAAGCGATCATTTGATTTACAGCAAGAAGCTGATTGGCGTTATTATGAGATAAACAGGTTTGCCATAAGTTCGGATCAGCGGCCAATCCAGATAGTTTGAGCAATTGCAGTTCGCTGCTGGCGCCATCTGAGTGACCCGCATGCGGAACAACGGATGGTATGACAGCAAGGCTGGATGAAGGCGTTGAAGCCTGAAGTGAAGCAGTCGTGAAAGTTTCCGTGGTCATTTTCGCGATTGTATCGCCACTGAGCGGGTTGGTCATGCAGAATGAAGAAGGGAGGCCGGACGAAACACAGGGATTAATCGAGTTCGAAGAGGACAAGACTAATGGCATACAATCACTTTGGGACGTACTAACCGGCTCTGAAACCATAAGACTGGCGGCCTGATCGTTATGAGCGGGCTTAATCTGATCTACCAAGGAACCCCCCGAGGTCCTTTGTTCAGTGGCCTGTGCAGTCATATCTAAGTGACACTCCAAACCAACCGACGGCTGACACGAAGACGATGTATTCACTGTGTGAGCGCTTGAAGAAAAATCGTTTTCAGAGGTTACCGCTTGACGAACATCTTCAGAGATGAAGGTGTTACTGTTTTCGCTTTCCACGCATTCATCTTCCCCGACAATTTTGCATGAACCAGCGTCATCAGATTCAACCGAGGGTGCTGAACGTAAACGTTTGATAGGAAGGTTGAAATCTTCCTTCGTAATGTGATTAGGATTGAACGAAATTCGACAAGCTGTGATTGGAACAGAAAAATGTAAAATAAGTAGGGAGTCGAATTTTGATAAGAACAAAATGATTTGATTTAAACAGGAAACAAGTGATAATGCTAAGTACAAATGAGCACTGAGGTGAACCGAGCGAACTTTTCGATTGGCAAATGTCAAACTTAAACTAATCATAGTTTTCCCGTAAATGAAGTGGGTAGCGACAGACTTAAATGAACATATAGTAGGAGACGTTCCAAAGGGTAGTAAATATTTAGGGTTAATTGAGCTAATTGAATATTAATGAATACGCGTGCATATATATATATATATATATACATTGAAAATAGGAGAGGTATACTGAGTAATGAACGACTCATTGTAACGTTTTAAATACACACTAGAATCCGTTATCGAACAGATAAATGTGTCAGAATGAGAGCTTTTTACGGCTCACCGTGTTCGTCTATTGCTGTCTTCTCTTGCCTTACTTATCGTTAACGCTGAAACGAAAGATAAGCCAAGACATACCGACAGGCGAACACGATGAGTGATAAAAAAAATCTCACTCCAGCACACATTCATTTGTTTGACAACGGGTCCTAGTATGTATTTGAAACGTTACAATGAGTCGTCCACTATTCACAGCATATCTTTTCCAAATACTTTAAATGCGCATATATGTATCTTCGTTTCTTTTTGTATCAACCAGCGAGCCCATTGCCTAGAAAAGCATTTATTCGTCTTAAAAACTGAGATGTGTTGATGATCTGCAAACTCACCTTTTCTTGAAGCTTATTGGTACACCCTAGGATGAAAGTTTGGTTTGGTTTTTCAATCCAAACTTAAGTCTGTCTTCTCAACCCAATATATACAGTGTGCATTAATGTATAATCTTGCACTGAAACAATTTGTCTTATATTTTCAACACTTCCTCCCAGCCAAGAATCTATTATTGCAGTGTTCCCATCCCTAGTTTCCGGTAAACAGGGATTTCAGTTTCACACTAGACTATCATCAGCCTAACCGGCACTGGTCAGGCGGACTACATAGATCACTGCCCAGGCAACTTAATTTCAGTCCCTCCAGTTTACACAATGTCGGGGAAGTGTAAGTGGAACCGCAAGTGTTTCAGCGCAAGCCACTTGTAGTCAAATTTACAGGTGGGTGTTCTTTGGCTTCAGTCACCGGGGGAAGAGGAAACGGGTATCGTTAACCATGTGTGAAACTCCTTCGAACGTGATAAGCCAAATCACCACAACAACCAGCAGGGAAAAAAATCACCAACGATCATTAAAACGAAATGAATTCTTAAGATGTAGGCGTCATCGCTATCCTCATCGCTCCATTTTCCATAACGTCTAGTCAGGATTCAGAATTTAAACTATTTGGACCTTTTGATTAACACTCCGATCATTTCCACAATTCAGGTTAGCACAAGTAAACAATCCGGGTTTGGGACATTCTAACCGACAGGACTTGGTTCCATCGCTAGGACGTTGCAGGTTTCTCGGATTGTTGCAGTCACATCCAATGATGTTAATGTTTTTCGCAACAGTTGAATGAAGAATTCAAATAAGGAGCACCATCTATTAATAACGCCCCTGTATATAATGTCAAACGTTATATTTTTCATTTCACAGTACTCGTTATAGACACTGTGATTGATGCATACTTTTAAGTAGTTATACGTTCTTACATAAAGCAGATAGTAATTTTCGCATGATTTCCCCAAATCAGTTGGATTTCTCCTCCAACATCCAGTGGTTCCTCCTGACACCTGCTATCCATAATCAGAATGTAAAATGGTCGCACAACGGATACAAAAATAGAGGACAAACATTACTTTTCCCCATAATCCAATTACCTGAAACTGCTTCTAACAATGTGCAGCACAGCAATATCTGTTAATATACTGTTAGGATCAGGGTAAACCTGACCCGAAGAATACGATTCTGCTGTCAGAAATCAGATATCGCAAGCCGTTACTGAGATATGCATCGGCGTGAGATTCAAATATTTGTTAGCGCGCTCACGCCGTCACAAGGCTAATGGTTTTCTAAAAATATAGACCAGTTTCTCGTAAATTCGCAGTGTCTGGTGGATAAATACATTGTCTATCCGGAATCTGCTTTGTCCGTGTTCTCATCGGTTGTTGTCATTCGCAGTTTGGGGTGACCAATCGGAAGGGGTTTCTATCCGCGTTATTCGTTCGTCGTTGCTCGTGGCAGTTATTCAATTATAACAACTGGCGACGGGGTCTTTTCTCTATTTTGCAGTAAGAACCCAGAATGTCAATAACTACGGAAGCGCTGACGGTCAAATCGCAGCAATAGCAGTCTCAGTTCGAGAAGGGGCAACTGGAACTGATCGATACGTTGACGCAGAAGCTGACAATGCAAGGTCCGGCTGCCGGCATCGATTCACAATCCCGGCCGCTGATCGACTCCATTGGAAACTCAATCTCAGAGTTCCATTTTGATCAATCCTCCGGTGTCCATTTCGATGTCTGACATCGAAAACATGAAGGCATATTCGAAATGGAGCTGGCCGCCATCAATGATGCCCAACGTGTCCGACTTCTTTTACGTAAACTTGATCTTTTGGAGTTCGAACGTTATACGAACTTTATTTGGCCAAAGAATGCTCACGATGTCTCTTTCAATGATACAGACAAGTGTCTCAGCTAAATGTTCCGTGAACAATAATCACTGTCCAACATCCGATATCGGTGTTTCCAGCCGACCAAGGACCAATCCGAAGATTTTGTCACCTATGCCGTAGATGTCAATCGAGAATGCGAGCGCTTCGAGCTTTCCTCCATTACCGATGATCAATTCAAGACGCTGAGTTTCGTATGTGGTCTCCAGTCACTGGCAGATGCTGACATCCGCATTCGTACCCTGAACACGACTCTGAGATGACGCCACAGACGGTCACCGCCGAATGCCAGAGGTTGGTTAACCTTACACATGATGCTATGATGATCCAGAAGTCGTCAAAACCTCTAACATCTTTGGCTATGCAACCGGTACGTGCTTATCATGCTCACCCTGGTGGATCGCGGCCGCCCAACCAGGAACGACCTTCAAAACCGTGGTTTTTGGGGCCAATCGGAAGGGGTTTCCATTTGCGTTATTCATTCACCGTTGTTCGTATCAGTTATTCGCGTTCGTGTTCATTTATAACATATACCTTCCATTGTTTGTCTAGGTGAAGTGAAGGAAGGTGATTATGGGTTATCAGTCGAGCTGGACTACCGTTTGATGTCTGATTTTACATGCTTTGTGTAGAAAGACTAAGCTGAGATTTGGGTGTGACTAAATACAAACGGTAAGTAGGCTTAGTGAAGTGACCAGGTTATGCGAACTACAGGTATACGCACATTCGCAAGCTGGCTTCCATTCTTTTCGTCTGTATACGGTTCAAGTTAACAACACCTGGAACTGTTACTCTCAGGTTCCCTTAAGTTTAAGACTGTAACGCACTGGTGAGCCTGACGCAATTCCCGTGTAGTGCCGGTCTCCGTAGAGAAATTACCCACTAAGCCATGGAGCATACATGAAATATCTAGGGAACGAACTAAAGACGTCACATATTTTCTCTGGAAGTTATAACACTTGTTAAAAAATGGTAGGTGAAAACGTCCTTAATGAGATTAGGTTACCGTGGAGAGACCTCAGTTATTCAAAATAATGCTCCGCATAAACGCGTACCAGCCAACTCTTTGACTAAATACACTGAATTTTTTCGTCAACTTGATACAGTTCAGGAATTAGATTGTCACATAGAGATACACAATATCTATAGCATAGGACAGAAATATAAATGCAATTTATGACTTATAAAACACTCTCGTTGGCAAGCGTTGGAAACACATTGTCATGATAGTTCCTTGAACGTGACCTAGTGACCTTATAGATTTGTTTCGTACGACCGGTTGTTACGACAAAAACTAACGTAAACTCGATTTGAACTTATGGGATATTGAACGTGTGTCTGGGACTACCCGTCTGATCACTGTATAACGAGCTAAGGTTTCCAGAGATTCTGTCGCTGATCTCACAAAGACCAATGGAAACATAATCAATACAACATCAAACCTGACCTACCATGCTCAACTCTTCAATGAACAACCTAATTTCTCTACCCCGTCATCACCTGCACACCTCACACTCCAGGTCAGTCGGCCAAGGTACCGGTAAATGAAAACACGCGGTCTTTGACCAACCGCACAAACTGGTTGTTTAACAGCTGTACAAAAAAGTTTGCGCACCAAGATATTACCCTTCAATGAAAGTCCAATATGCCAATGGTGCTGATGCGGAATTCCCTTAGGCTATTCGGGCTTTAGATATCCGAATGCTTATCTCACCGGACATCTCAGATGACACAAATACCCGATAAACTTCTCGATCAGGTCCATGTTGTGAGTTGTAACCGTGGTTGGAAGAAACTGCAAGGTGGCCAGGCGATGACGTAGTCGAAAGCCATGACAACCTTGTCCGCACTTCTGGCACGGTTGGTGGGTGATATCTGCTCAGTTGGGGAACTCACAATCCTCCATGTCGCTGGTTGGAAACGTTATCGGAAATGGCATTCAAGGGCAAGGCTATATCGGTAAGGTTGTTGACTTCCCTGCTTAATGAATCTCCCGTTTTTGTTTAGTTTTACTTTCTTCACATGTTTGCACACATTTTTTTTACCCTACTGCTTCAAAGATTACTTTAAGGACCAACGACAGTCCTGACCGTAGCGTACGATTCGGAGACGGAATTGACGTCGAGAATGAGACCACTGTATTGAGTACTGACATGCAAACAAGAGAGCAAATGCCCTCATAGTACGGACAGGCGTTGTTAAGCTATCGTCTCGGCTTACATATTGTTTCACCTTGGGGTCAATTTTGTCCCAAGACTGTTCACGAACCCGAACACAAGCGGAATTCAAATCTAATGTTGCTTTTCGAAAAGAGTTGATCAAGAAATGCATGTGAATGTTAAAGTTGCGAGTGACTCACAATAAAATCACCTATCATTTATGATAAGCTTGTCAACAGAAGGGAAGCTAAACCGTGACCGATTACACCATGTTACAGATAATGAAATGGGATGATGGAGGCAGAGGTTGAAAAGAAACAGGAAGATCATGCGACGAATTAAAGACGAAAGAAATTTGTGTAGCTTATCGACAGAAAAAAACAGCCCGCCAACGGCAGTAAGCCGGGAACCTTATTCTCCATGAAGAATGATTTGGTAAAACCGTTGAGACAGAGAAGCGGAGAACTAAGAAAGCAATCAAGTAGATGTATGCTAAAACAGGAGCGTTATTACGACCACAGGGCGAAGTCACTACGGCTTGAATTAGAGGAGTTATCATAATCAGCATTTTCAGCTTTGAGCCGTGCTCGTGGGCAAAATGCCTCGGGCTGCCGTCGGTCCTGACAATGGTCTACGAAACTGCAGGGTAGCAAATAAGAACGAATGTATAGCGAAGGGAGAGAAAAGAAAAATAAACACAAAAACCACTGGGGTTTCACAAAACAGAAGTGAGAAGTTGCGAAAGCACTACGTGCCATCACTATGCTCGTGGACACCTAGTCAGCAACAGTACAGGCTGACGAGATGACACTACTCAGATAGGTGAGACGACCAACAGTCTCAACAGTCCTGCCAGCAATAACAAAGACATGGTCAATGTTGACCCAATCTTGTACCTCGAACTCAGGTAAACGGGTGGGCTAGTCCAACGCCATTGGATGCGCCCCCAGGTTGAAGATTATGGAATAGCCATCCACATGGGAGCCAACAGTGAAATAAGAGGGGATCTCCCGGCGAACAGGCAGTCGCAGACAATGAAACGGCATTACTATTAAGGTGTAGTGGATTCACGGTTGGGAGCCGAGTCTTCCACAAAATGCCACATAAGCTCTTGGACGGTACTACGTCCTGGCGTATGTTACTCTGCCACGAAAGGGTTTAAGATGCTCCAACAGGAGCACATGGGTTTTGGGATAGCATGCCGTCTGTATGGCGTACGGATATCTCTAATCTCCACCAACCATGGACAACTTCCGATACGTACGAATCACCTCGGTGATCACCGGCTCCAACGAGCACGCAAGGTGCGCTGGGTACCCTGAGTGGTTGGATATTCGAAGAACGTGTGAACTAATTTAGTCGCCTGCGCCCGAAAACAGGAGGCAAGCGTTTCAACAGCCTGGGTAGATAAACTCCATCCGAAGGGCATATGGACCGAACCACTACTGGCCACCAGCCACCAACGGAATGCGAACTCCGTGCTCCACCCCGCTGCCTTGTGGGCTGGGTTTCTGAAGGCTCCAGGTGTGGCCCCTCAAGCTAACCTACTTCTTCGACCAGAGCAACCGAGAGGTATTCTGCTCCAACAATCACGAGCTTAAACGTATACTAATTATGAATTCGGTCTTATCTTTTGACCACAAATCTGGTCGGTGTATCGGCAACCGGCTTTACTCCCATGTTAAATGTTATCGCACTTCTCCTCTTGTTAAATAACTATTAACTTGGTGACACCCCAATCCCACTTTCAGAGCATAGACCAGAGATTTACCTCATTTGCTGCTCTTGGCGGTAGTCACAGAGAGAATAATAGTGTCAAACACTAGTGTCTTTGTTTGAGGGTTGAAAACCCTTACTTGATCCCCGAACATCACTTAAGTTTGCCACATTCAATGTTCGAACCTCTGTACAAACAGGTCAGTATGCAGCTCTCTTGCACGTACCTTGCAGAGCCTTGCTATCGATATTTGTAGTCATGTTGAAACACGGATCAGAAGCTTCACCATGCGCGTACATTGTGCGCTTTTCTAGAAACTGTGCAACTCAGCCATCTGGTTAAGCCGGTGTTGGAAATGCTTCAGGCGCATACACATAAAATGCGCTGCTTGAATGGATACCCGTCAACAGCCGCCTTTGCACTGTGAGACTGGAAGGTACGATTAGAGTATCCAGAAGTGCTTATCACAAACGCTGTCTGTTTGTTGCTGTAGCATATGCCTCCAAAGAATACAGTCCACGAGCAGTCAAACATGACTTTTATCATCAGCTCAAATAACCTTCTGCAAACGGCGTGGCGCATGGACTTTTAAATACTGGCCGGAAAGTTGAACGCTCAAGCAGGCGGACTAGCCGCTAAATAGCGTGGCTTAGATGGCCCACACTCTTACGGTAGACTCCGAACAGACAACGGTGAATGTTTGTTGCAGTTCTGTGTTTATAACGGTCAGTTTCTAGCGAGTACTGATTTTTGACGTTCTGGGCGTCAATGTGCCACCTAGCGGCCTCCATCAACCAGTCAATCATGAACATAGACTGACCACATGACCGTCAGCTATCGGTGGCGTGGCTGGTTCCAAGAGTGCAAGTCAAACTAGAGCAACTGTACGGATTCCGACTGTGCATTGATATGTGCCAAGTTCGTTCTGCGACTTGATGGGAGATTACTTTACCCCCAAATACAAACTGACGTATCTAAACTAGCAAGGGCACAGGCGCCGTATGCTTACTGGTGTGTACATGCCTGTAGTCTAATTTCTCATCTACCGGATGACACTGAAGCACATTGGGCACATATACGACATGCAATCTATAGGTGTGGTACCGCCACATGTAGTACTACTACTGATCGTTCAGTCGCCAAACACTAGGTTTCTATGCATTCACTATAACTTCTCGGCGCTCGCCATAATATTCTATCCAGCAGTTAGTACAATTCGGCCCGCAATGCCATTCACATGGAAGTCCAGAAGCAAACACGAGGGGATCGCGAGGTCAGGCGGGCATAATGTGTTAACGAGATCGAACAAGTCGCCGCTACCGGTAACTCTCGAAAGCTTTTTCATTTCACCCGAACGACTAGTAGCAAGAAACCAGATGTGAGCGAGGTAACTTGCGAAGTCAATGATAAGCCTATTCATAACCCACAACGATGCTCAGGACGCTGGGCAAAACACTTCTGACAGCAGCTCAACTGGCAACCTGGGCCATTAACTGTGTCTTTGGGTTCTGCCTGCGCTCACTCGTCCGTTGACGTTTCTCCGGCCTCGGAAACAAAAGTATCTCTCGAGATCAAGTTTCTGAAACGTCACAAGGCACCTGTCGTTTTCGCAAATGGAGATCCGGGCTCAAGTTAAAGAGATGAAGGCTCTGCTCCAGAAACTCTAGATCTGTTATTCAAAATAACTGGGAATTAGTCTAGCCCCTACTGCGACAAAGCTGCGCACAGCCAGTGTACTTAGTAGACCAAGCGAAACGCGCGAAGAACATATCCGTAAAGAACAAGCTGGGTTTCGCCCTGGCCGTGATGACTACACTGATCACATTTTCACACTTCGTTAGATGCTCTAACACCACCATTTATATGGAAAGTCAACATTCGTTGCCCTTTTGAATATCAGAGGAACCTTCGATTCGTTTAAGAGAGCTGCATTCTGGGACCGTCCATCGAGTAATGGTGTGCCTGAGAAGTATGTGAACATCCTGAGAGCAACTTACCCTCAAACCTCGGGCAGAATTATGGCTTACGGCAGCGTATCGCTGACCTTCAGTGTCTCAAGTGGAGTGTGACAAGGTTGTCCAGCTTCCCCTTCCCTATTCAACTTTGCAATAGACGACATCCTAGAGTGTGCCCTGACAGACTGCGAATATGATGGTGTGGAATTGCCCCCAGAGAACAGACTTCAGGACATACATATGCAGACGACACCGCATTAATCTGCGTTGACTCCAAGAAAGCCTAAAACCTCTTAGACAGACTAGAGACTACAGTTCGTCAGTTTGATATGGCCTTCGCACCTATTAATGGTGAGGTGCTGTTGCAAGATTAGCAAGAATCCGCACCTGTCCTTACTCTTGATGGTGGATATAGTCGAAAAGTTCACGTACCTTCGAAGCTGTATCACCGCTGGTGGAATGTTTAATGAGATCATAAATCGCACAGAAAAGGCTAGGATGGCGCTTGCCAACTTACGCCATCTATGGTGTCGACACGACCTCCGTTTTTCTGTGAAAGGCCATGTACAATGCCACTGTGAGGACAGTCCTATTGCATGGCTCCGAAACATGGTCCATTCACGTGGAGGATATTCGTGCAGTATTGCTTTCGACTACCGATGTCTCAGAAGCATTAACGGTGTGCGGTCGAAACACCGTATCAGCAATGACGAATTTCTCCGATGTGCTCTCGGAATGGATAAATTCTGTCGACCCCTGATCATAGTGATCTTCTTACACAGGCTTCATTGCTTTGGTCACATCTTACGAATACCAACTCAGCTTACTACATTGCGCCTTGTTACCGATCGACGAGTACGGTTGGAAGCGGCAGTCCGGTATTCAGTGAATGATTCGGGTATGAATACACTCACTCTGAAGCTTGCGTCAGTAAGGTGCACCCAGACTTCTGGTAGGGATCCGAAGGACAATGAACACCTTTAGCTGAGGAGGATGTTTGAGACGGCGAAGAGAAGTCAATGGTGCTCGTGTTGCGAGTCTCCGTGTGTATCGTTGGAATTATCCTTCTACCTTATCCTTTTTCACCTCACACATTACTATCCTTTCTCACACTGTGGTATATTTGTCAACCAGAGTAGTGAGTAAGTAGTAAACACACACCTAAAGCAAAACGACACATACAGATGGTGCAGAACATACCATCAAAGCCAGCCAGATCAATTTCGATTCAGCGTGTTCTGACGAGAATCAAGTAGAGCCATGGGAACAGTGGATGACTGTTTGCCTTGAGTGGTGGTGGGTTTGTTTTTGTGTGTTTACGAAGAAAACCCAGGTAAACTATCTTTGAGATGTGACACTCACACCGGTCGGCTCTTAAATGAGATGATTATTCGTGCAGCATTTTAGGTCTTGACCAATGCATTTGTCAGCCTGCGACTGATCAGTTCACTAGCTGCATCGCCTTTAAATGTCAGACTGACAAAAATCGGCCTTTTCGCTGCTGTTTCCATCGGTGGTTGAACATCTTTACATTTCATGTTCTTTTCTATAAATCTCTTAAATATCAATTTTGGCTCAATATCTCTCGAATTCGTTGCAATTCGTTGTCTATGGTATCTGTCGTGCATACCCCTTCTTGCTTTATCGGTTAGACAACCAATCAAATTTCATTTCTGCTTTAGTAAAACAGAGCTTAGAAAGTTGAGGTACTGCCCCGTCCACGTCTTTTTCCTGTGAACGGATCTTTGGAAGAAACCGTCTACTCTGTGGTGTAATAACACATCAAGGAAAAACAACCTATCATCTTTCGCTTTCTCCAGAGTGAATTGTATGTTCGGGTATGCACGATTAAATGTCAGTAGAAGGTCTTGCACATCAGTGGAGTCTGATCATACTGAATGTGTCATCTACACAGCGTCTACAGAACGGAAATTCGGAAACTGTGAGTATTAACTGGTTAAGTTTCATTTTGACCATGAATACATCTGCGAGCAACGGGCCTAGTGGAGACTCCATAACTACCCCACTTTTCTGTCTATATATCTCACTGTAGAACTGAAATTGGATGTTGCATGTGCAAAACAACAATTCCCTCAAACTTTCGACCGGAATACCAATTTCCATTTGATTCCCTTTTATGTAGTCACATAAGTATTCTGTTGTTTCTTTAAGCGGCAAGTTTGTGAATAGTAAAGTGCAGGTCGCATTTTCCAATACTCTCCAACGGTACGTCCGTAATTATCCATCAGTTATCTTGAATCGCACAATGCTAGAGGTGATATTATCGTTAGGCCCTAAATTCTGTTCCCTAAGAATCGAATATAACTGAACAGACAGAGGTTCAATTTGAAAAGCTGTATCAGCAGTTAGGCGAAATCATTCCATCCTCAGAATTTAATGCGGAACACCATAAGCCCATCCTTGTACATGTTTGCTATAAACACTGCGATCCCGTAACATCCAGGTACAGATTATTGAATCGAAACTACATAGAAGCGATACAAGAGCTGTAAAACAATCATAACACCATCTTAGCAAAGCCAAATAAACGAGCTGGAGTAGCTTTACTAGACAAAGCAGCAGTGACGTGACATCTAGGGAAACCATCTGGTTCAAAATTATTTACAAAGTGTCCCACGTCCATTCCAGAGTTGTCAGGGCGAGACTGTTATCGACCGCAGAGGCGATCGCTATCAAAGTCCACGACCCTCAACTGTGCGCCCGAAAGAAATTCATACAGGCCCTACACCTCCCGTGGCCAACCATGTGTAAGCCGTCTGAAGTTCAATTGCCCAGTAAACCGGATTAACACGTTATCACACACCGGTCACATGATTAATGTACACACAAAAACAAACTCACCACCACTCAAGGCAGACAGTCATCCACAAATTCTATGACCATTACCATTGCGTGTAACCATATTTCTGTTTTACAAATAGATCTAATGAATCTTTTGTAGTTGTATGTTCCTGATGAGAATCAACGGAAACAGTCGTTTGAAACCTCGGCTATTTATGAATACTTTGGGTACAATCACAAAACTAAAGCAATATCGTCTGCACACTGAATATCAATCAGCGTACTACCTGGCAGAGGCTCCACTCCGAAATACTCAGTGCGGAGTGGTCTCCACACAACGCACTGCGGTCGTTTGTGCTGAAGTACACTAATCGGAATATCGAGTTCGTGAGATGTGCAAAGTTGTAACAGCCAATCAACACTGTCAATGCGTAGCGCCCAGCCGCTACTAATCTGGAGTAAGACGACCGAGTTGTGTGTTCATAGGGTCAGTACGTACAACAGCGTCCGGATGCTTAGTCCGTCTCAAATAATCAGAGGGCATCGTAGAAGGCGTTACTGACTGCATCTGAACTACTGTTTGTTGAAGTACATGCAGATACAATAAATGAACAAAATCCTCCTGATCTGTATCATCAGGCTTTGACTGAAGTGTCAAGTCTGACGACACATAGACTATTCACTGGGATTCAGTCGAGTAGTTTCAGCACTGCCTAGCTGACAAATTCCGTTTCACCATCACCAGACCAGGAGGAAGAACCGCGGACCCATAACATTATCAAAGGGCAAACTCAAGTGAAAAACAATGCTAGGATCGTGAAGGCGTGTTTCGGAGATACAGCACACATCCAGTTCCAAACTCGAGAGGATGCTAGCCAAAGCAGCCTGATGATCTACTTGTCAAAAAGAACGGACGATAAAAGCACCAAAGTTTATCTGTAGTCTTAGCTTAAATAGAGGATAGTTGGCAGCAGAGATGGAAGATGGTGAAAATGAGTGCACTGGTCTCCTAGGACAAGGACAATTTATGACATTTCCCGGGAGTTTATGGTGCGCATTGAATTCAGAGACTCAACCTTGAGTCTCTGACACAAAAGTCTGACTCGAGAGATAACATGTCTTCTAAGAGGATCCTACCCCGGGGCCAATGACTCAACAGTTTAACTCGCCTGACAGTGAGAGGCTTGCTAAGCTCGATGTCGCGGTGAATGAAACAGCACGGTCTGATTCTGATCACTGCTGCACGTAGTGGATATATTTGAAGCTACATCACACTTTTGAGTAACAATTTTTCCGAAAGTATTGAATAATATGCCAGCGGTCACGGCCAACCGTTGAGCGAACGGAGCGCTTTTGTTTGAAAATACTTTTTCTAACCCCATTCTTCCTGATACGGAAGACAGCAGTGCTGCAACTATAAAAATAGTTCTGCACGCCCAGAGGATCGCGTCTCACAACCTAAGCACTCTCACGCAGTCAGTGGTGTGAAGTACAACATTATGGTTGTAACTGATTGCTCTTGTCTGGCCTGTTTGACATGGATGTATCTGGAAGGAATTAAATCCTGTTTGACATGGATGTATCTGGAAGGAATTAAATCCTAAGTAACATAGCCCTCCGGATCGATGAAACGCAAAAACCTAATCACCGTATCAAAGTAGGAGAACAGAGCAGAGGGAAGGAGTGTGAATTCAACCTAAACCAGGAATCGATAAACTTTGGCGGAAGGGTTCAGTAATCAGTCTCGTCAGGGAAAAACTTACAGAAAAAGCGAAACCGGAGGCAACATTTTCCGTTGAAAAAGGGTGCCCACAAAAATGCCGGAAGAGGATGAGAAGGAATGGAGCATATCACGATTTAAATAACCCGAACGATCAAGTTAGAACCGAAGCCATGAAAATTATGTGCAGTAACATAAGACACGTAGTCTTCAGGAATCGAGCAAAAGAGAAAAACGACGAAACTCGGTTGTGATTCATCAAAGTCACGTCGGGAACAGTCTTTCGGTAAAATAGTTACACCCTTTCATTTGATATGGTTCGGACACGTCCTACGCATGCACATCCAGGACCTACCTAATCGTGTCAAGTTCGTACACGTCCGGTATAGTTCACAAAACGGCGAGATAAGACAAGCGAAGATTTGGAGTAAGGGTGTAGAGAAAATTAAATCAAACTTGGCCGTTTTTAGCCCTACAGAGCTCTCCGACTGGGGACTAAGATACGTTGTATCGCTGGCTATAGACATCGAGGGGCATGACTACAAGCCGTGATCACCGGTGGGAATCCCAATACGTCTGCTGTGACGACCAACATTTGCGTTGTGCCAAAAAATAATGAAAACTCCAGCAAATTACAACAAAAAATGTCTAAATCGCGTGCAACGTAAAACCAGTGCAAAATAATTTCTTATTCCTGTTACCGACGTGCACCTTGTTCTAATTTTTGTCTTAGTCTATATCCTTTTTATTAGTCACGTTCTTTATAGCGCTGAACCGGTACTTAGTTCGGCCTCGGATTTGCACAATAATACTACTTCGTGGGAGGTAGGGATTTCATTTTATGCTACCACTTGGCTTATCAGCCCGTACTAGCATTGGTACAAAGGCTTCCCCTCTGTCCTCGTGCTCTGTAGTCTTGGTTTTTTAAGCTTACACCGGAAACGCGGTGTGTGCGAAGAAGCACAGGTGGTGCGACGTGGACGGCCAGTGTGTGATGTATCACTTGACGTCGACCAGCGGTTAATTCGGGCTCTATGGGTGGTGCCAATCAGATGGTGCGTACAGCCGAGTGGCAATGCTTGTTCCAGCAAGGAATAAGTGGTGTGGGTTTACACGACGTCAAGTCGGGAATGTTAACCTATCTATTATCCGGCTGATTACTGGAGTTAATCATGCTCGAAAGTTTCCACAGATTTTACAGCTGAAATTGCAATTTTTTATTATCGCAAATGGCAAGACTTCCTCGCAATTGACGTCACAGTTTCCATTCCAGTGTAGTCTACTTTTCAGCACTTTCTTGCCTTCTAACTTTAAGTTAACCATTGGAGAGTCTATGAGAGACAGGGACTTATTTTGGTATATCACTACGAGTCACAGGTTTTTCGATCGACTGTTTGGAGTTCATAAGCGGGACATATGAGCGACAGCACGAGTGGCATAGTGTGCATAAAACAGGCGTCTTTCGCCTTGGACATTCAGATAAGATAACTCTGGAATAGATGCAGCAAAATATGCCGAACGTCACCGCCCAACTTGGGCAACCCTGCATGCCTCGCTGACTCACGGAAAGGAAGGCCAACATCAAATCATCATATTGTATAAAACTGAGTCACTTTACACGTGTCAGCAGACCAGTATGTCTCTAATGTTGCCTGTTACTAAAAGGATACTGAAAAAAGACCACAAATGAAAGAGGTTAGCAAACGCAGTCAATTCCAAAAATCATTCCTGTACACAACAGATAAATACCTTTAGAGATATATCGATTGCACAGTGTTGAAACGTGCTTCCGAGTTTCAAACAATGATTGAACAGTTTAACCCACAACCTAGGAAGCCCAACTTAGAGAGATTGATTGCAAACAGTCAATTCAACGATAAGGAGAAATGCTCTCAATTCGATAAGTCCAGTTACAACGTTCAATGACTCACAAGTAGATCGTCTGGACTCTGAGGTGAAGCATGTCGGTTCTCCAGTGCTGATTGACAGGGAATTCGATAAACTGCTTGGTTGCATAGCGGATAAAAGAACTAAATCGTCATCCAACTGAGATCCTTCAGTGTTTGGCTCGAAATTGAAACAAGATGCAACTAGGTCTTCGTATTGTTTTCCATCGTCAAATTTAGGGTAGATTGATCGGAAGTAGGCAAACACTTCGTCACGACTGCGCAAATGTACATCGTCGGGTCTAATAATAAATAGAAATGTCCACATGAACAAAATCGTGTCAATTCATGAGCAGTAACGGAATATCGAAAATCATGTCATGGACAATTCAGTACTAAATGATCGTTCAAAATGATCAACCGTAATGAGACTATTTTGACGCTCACCGAATTTAGATACAGACCCGATGATTCTGTATCCATTCAAATGAGAGACAATATTTGAATGCATTAACAGAATCTTTCCATTTTGTTGCCAATTATCAAATGAAATCAAGTGTACTGACTATAGTGTATGGCGATTTGATCTGTCTAAGGACTTTAGTGGTAACGACACTGAGAGTCAGACTAGATTAGATATCTGAATTCCGATTATATCGAGAACTATCTTTGATGACCGGGTTGCCAGACAAGATTTAGTCTTCTACAAACAATGTAGTAAGCCACGTCGCGGCCAAATGAGTCCAAAACGCAAACTGATCCAAGTCACTGATCCAAAAGTATCATGAATCCAGATTTGCGCAATAGGAATAATAATAATAATAATAATAATAATAATAATAATAATAATAATAATAATAATAATAATAATAATAATAATAATAATAATAATAATAATAATAATAATAATAATAATAATAATAATAATATTAAAGCGGGAACACTACCAAAAAATGTAAACTTAACGTGTTAGTCTGTCAAAAACACTTTGACAGAGATTTTAGGTTGGCCAAAAAATGAGGAAATGAGATTATTAAAACCTCAAGGAAAATACAACTGGTTTAACAACAATCTTACGGGCTCGATGTGCAACAAAGTAAATCTTTGTCAAATGAAATGAAATACCTGAAATTCCATTATTTTTAAACGTTTCACAGGTTTAATAGAAGATGACCAAGTGAAACATCGCTAACTTTGGAGATGAAGTTATTAAACTTAAAAACAATGATCGACTACCTAACGGGAAGATTCGTAGAAGACAAGTAGGCAATATACGCAATGAGGATTAACGTAAGTTGGCAGCTGGTTCCAATGGACAGCTAGCTGCGTCACGTAAACTGTTAGACACGTACGCCCGAGAATCGGAGTCACGATCTGCGAGCAAATGTCACAATGGTGAACCACAATGATCTACTGAATGATAGGTTCACAATCGTTGGAGTTGAAGAAATTTAAGTAAGTTACTGTCCTTAACCGTTTCAAATCCTTCTGGTATAGGTCATTACAAAGGAAAGTCGCCATACTCTTTTGAGTCAACAGGAATTTCAGACAGGACACGTAAACTGTCAACATTGGGTGTAAACATCATGAGCTAGCCGCGATTAGGCCGTATTTAATTTCGTTGCCTAAATTTGACTAGAAGTTCACACGACAAACAGCATCAACAACGGTTATCGAGTAGCGCTCACGAAGTCATAAAAGCCTATCGACACCCGTAGATTCAACGATAAATGTTCCTCTGAACGCAAATATAACTGTTCACAAAAGCTTCGACCACGCCCAACAGTAAGTCATGGTTGGCGGCATCTGAAACGGATTAGCCTGTCAGTGACCGAAGCCAAAAAACGCCTGCGCTTTGAACCATCACCCCAAGTAGCTTGCGCTGCACCACTTGCGATTCCACTCACACACCACGTATCCAGTGTAAACCCGAAGGAATAAGATCAGTAGGTGTGTGAGTGAGGCCTTTGTGTCCAGCCGACCAGTGCTGGTAGGCCAACAGGATGGCCAGTATGAAAAGGAAATCCTTATCTCTCGGTAAGTAGGCAGACAGCCAATTCCATAGCTGAACGGTTAATTGCCGTACACTCATCCACAAACTGTTGTGAGTCTGAATGAATGGTGCTGTGACTTGGATCCTCGTTTACTGCAACAGTGACGAATATTATTCTGGAGATTACCAAAGAAGATGAACAAAAAACGAAGCGAAACGAAAAGACCTAATGACGTTATGAATGCATGC
>LUCH01005394.1:65448-79881 GCA_013368495.1 Paragonimus heterotremus | reverse complement strand
ACTAACGCCTGACCTTCACTATAACCCGGCTTGGCTCCGACGGGTGAACTGACGATCTGCGTTATCACGGCGTATACGACGACGCACGAACTACCGCAAATGAAGAAGACAGGAAGACAGGGAACCTTCAGCCAAGAGTATATTTACTCTCAACCAAAACGTGTTCAATTACACTGGAGGCTCATACAGTAATGGAGAAAAAAACAACATTTTTGGGTTAATTGTGGAATTCTCCCAACAGTTGGCTGACTCACTGTGAAAAGCCACTGGTAGGGACCATTCACCTTCCGTTGGTGTGATGAGCTGATATGAATCGTCTGGACGACTTAAATGTAGTAAACCGCGCAATCTGACACGTTCCAAATGCGCATAAACATCGTCCACACATGTATGTCGGTTGTAGTAGCGATATTGAAGATTACAAGGCTATTCAGAAAATCATGTTAACCTTTAATACGCCATGCCCGATTGTTCATTCTCAGTGGTGAACGGAATTCGAAAGCGATAGTTTACGATGGTTCCTTTTCTTGAGACGTGATCTCTGCGCCAGAGAGGTAGTTACACGTCACAATTTTACTTGATAGTACAAGTGTTTGAAATAGAAAGGAACAATTACATGCCTTTCTCGGCTGTACACGTAAGTCCATACGTGGCTGAATATACCTATTGACTAGGTGTGAGCTGTTTGACAAGTAAACGTACGTTCGCGGCTATGTACAGTTGAACACGTTAAGACTCGAATCAAGACCGCAAGTAGCGATTCAGGCGAATCTTGAACACATTCACTGTCGTAACACTTGCGGCATGCTCAGACAGAAATTTCTGGGTTTTGGAGACCTTGTACCGGGAAGAATTTGTTTTGCCTACCATTTTCCTCACATGCTTCACCGCTGTTATTTTTAGTGATACCACCTCACTCACTTGGTTATTCCTTTGTTTTCACTAGTGGTGTTACAGAACGTTTTTTCGGTGTCCGGTGGTGAACAGACCATGTTATGTTTATTCATATGCCGTGTGTTATATGGCATGTAAAACACTGGGAATTTTGAACGGTAGTCATTGTGGACATAAAGCGTTGACGACGCAGATCACGACCAGTACCCGAAGCTTTATTAAACTGGCTTTAAGAAACTGATAAAATTTCAGGGCGGCATAGTTGCTTAAACAATGCACACTTTTTACATCTGTAAACGCTGGTCTTCAGTATCTATTTAGATTTCGACTATTTTGCTCCTTAATTACCTACTGCACGTCGGCCTTTACGCTCTTTCTTTTTGGCATATCAACTTGGTTTTTCCTTAACTTTTTGCACTTCAACGTCATTATTTCAACCATTTATTTATAAGACACAAATCTACCTTCTATGTTGCAGACTGCATGCCAACATGTGCTACCAAACATGGTTTTTGGTATTCTGTACTTCGCCTTTCACATCTTACCTGGTTAACGGCCTTCGGTTTCCCCGTCCCGTCAGTTGGGGGCGGTCGAACGCAGCGGTGGTTTGGTAGAGTGCCTGTGCCCCGAGATCGGCTTGCACTAAAACATATTCCAATACTTGATGGTGCCTATGTGTACGCTTATGAACTTCCACTGCCTTGTTTACGTATTATTTTCTTCACATTTTTGTGTTCATCTTCTGGTCATTTCGCGTTATCGGGATCCATAACAGCTGGAGTCTGTATGTTTACCGACACTTCTGACGGCTGAACATATATGTACATATGCAGTCGACGGTTTAAAAAGGTACCTAGTCTTATTCGTTTTCCAGCTTACCAGACCCTTGGCCAAAGATGGACTTCAAACGACCTCTGGCAGGTGTTGCTACAATGTCGATGGTGCCGTTGCCGACAAAGAAAACTCGATATGATGCCCCGATTTTGACTGTGAATACATTTGGTGCTCACGTGGCGAAATCTGGGGCCCAGATTATTCCTGCTGGAAAACCGGGCAGTATTCCAAGAACATCTAATTTGTTGTCTCCAAACATGTTGCTAAGTAGTCACGATAGTGAAATATACTGCGGAAAGTTCTCATCTGACGGCTCTTTTCTGGTCAGTGCTGGATTCGATCGCCGTATTTTGTTATGGGAAACTTATGGAGAATGTGAAAACATTGCTGTAATGACAGGTCAGTTCGGAACCGTTTGCAAATTTACACCAGTTGGTTGGAAACTCTCTTACGTCGGTACGGATCTGATATCGTTGCTATTTGGGGTTTATGTGGATATGTGTTGATGTATTGCTGTCTATGATGATGGTAATGATATATAGATATATACACTGAGTACTTGTGCTATATGATCAGCTCGTTTCTTCCGTACTCGATATTTTCACTCTGTTGACGTTCAGAACTATAATGTTCTCTTATCTTTCTGAAGATGTTTTGAAGTGGTTGTTGGGCCAAGAACATATTCGACAATAATATCTCTTTATGGATGTTTTGTTTTTCGGGAGAATGTACAAAAGTATGGTGTTTACTACTCCGAATGAATTGGTCGTTCTGCACAATTTAAAATTGCTATGCACACATTTAGAGCGTTTTTTTACAGCTATTCAGTAATAGCATGGCTGAACTGTTTATGAACTATGCTTCCTGTTTTCAGGGCATGGCGGAGCTATCTTGGATGTTTGTTTGTCATCAGATGATGCTACCATTTACACAGCCAGTTCAGACAAGTCCATTGCACTGTGGAATACGGAAAGTGCGCAACGAATAAAAAAGTTTCGTGGTCATCAGAACATTGTCAACGCGTGCGGTGTAGCACGCCGTGGACCGCAGCTGATATGTTCAGGTTCAGATGACGGAACTGTGCGATTGTGGGATCGCAGACAGAAAGCCCATGTCCAAAGCTTTCAGAATACATACCAAGTTAGTCCGTTTTCGAATGCTCTTTGCCACTATTTAATAGGCTTCAAATATTTAAAATGCTTATGATTAAGCCCCGTGAATTGCTCACTAACGAAAATTCGTCAGATGAGAAAAGCCTTCCGATGTCTCGCTTTTTTGTGAATTCGTTGTTTTCCATTACAAACCCCATGTTTGTGACATATTGTCTAGATGCTGTTATTGACCGAAGTCGCACTTAAAAACTCCACACAATCCTTGAAAGCGATCAACTGGCATCATTATTGTTGGCTTCAGTTCCTAACCATTTTGGTTGGTATTAGAATGGAAGTTACCACTTTGCGGTGTATGGATTACTGCAGAGGTCTTCAATTATTGGCACTGATTCCTTGTACATTTCGGTATTCACAATGACTGAGGTCAGGTTTTCAGCATTTTTGATCCATGCTTCTTTGTTATATATGGGGTCGTGTGCATACTTAAAAATTGATCTGTTGCATAGGCAACAATATATATTACTTCATATAGTACTACTGGTCGAACAGTATGAACTAAAACAAGACACCGTCAGAGGTATCAAGTGCGTTTCCTAACCGTTCGTGCACGTTTTGACTATCTCTTCACTTTGGGCAACTGTATTTACGCAATCAGTAGTCTTGATATATTCTAACTTGGTGTCCGTTTTCTTATTAGTTACTGGTCGTGATCTCTACGCTAACCGTTTTTACAGAGTTAGTCTCGGTGACATCATTGATACTTCATCCTAACTTAGCGTTTTTTACGTGGTCAACAAATGAGATGATGACGGACTATGAATTGATAACCCTAGTGTCTACGAATTCAGGTTGATTCATCTTGAAACTGGTGTGTGATAGTTGAGGTAGAAAAAGCGTGAAGTAGGACAGTCCGCCACATTCTTCCTAGCGATTTTAATGTGAATACCTCACAACAAATGTTTTAGGGGTGGTTTTAAAAGGTGTTTCGCTTCTCCGTTTTTGTGGTCGTGCAGACTCATCTATCACTGCTTCTGTAAGAGTGATGTTGCAGCATCTTATTCGTTGACACTTTTCGTAGAAATCCCTGATTGCAATGTCTTATCTGATCGTATAATTTTGCACTAGATTGGACAACTCCTACGCACAATTTTTAACTTTGAGGTCGTTTGTGATACCGTGCTCTAAAACTTCAACATTTGTTCATTCATACTAATTGCACCTCAGCCGGTCAGATTGCTTGGTGCGTTTCCATAAGATGCTCGACTATCCATTCCTTCTTCGGAGGCATTTTTAACCTGTAAGTACCACACCGTTGCACAGTGATTTCAGGCGGAGCAAACAACTTTTTTTTGCACTCTCTCTTTAGTGCGTTAGGCTGGAAATTTTGGGGATTTGTGACTTGAGCATTCTGGTATTGAGAATTTCGATCTGAACTGTTGAATTGTTATTGCGGTTTTGTTGGTATAACATTTACCATTTCACTTACCATATCGGATTTGAGCTGATTCGAAGGTTGTTCATCATCGATGGGATTTAAATTTCTGTTCTCATTATGTCAGACAACATTGAGATTTAAAACAGTTCTTTTCCTTCAGAAATCTGAACAAAACAGAACACGAAAACTGGTGGATGTAAGCATTTCTTGTTAACTCGTCAGTACCGAATTTACAATAACGTGAATTAGATTTTTATATCGAACAGTTAGGGGAGTAGGATGGATAGTTGGTCGATGGGTTAGGATAGTCATTAAGTCGTGGGTAGAGTTAAGTTCACGAGCAGTTGTTTCTGAACACAATGCTTTTCTCAGTCGATCGATTGCGACCGTTTCAGCCAACCACACATTGAGATTTGGCATGAAATTTGCACTTTCGGAACCAATTGATGAATAATCGTCATTCTCTTTTTCCAGTTTAGGAGATGAACTTAAGTGTACCTGGACTTACGTTGGAGTATTTCGACGTTATCAGCTGGAATGTTGTATTTTGTGGACTTCGAGTTATGCCACATTAGGATCGGCCTTGAAAAAATAAGTCAACCCAGGAAGGATACGATTTCTGATTGTGAGAGGAAAACGGTTCGAGTTGTACTCGTTGCCATACCTGGGAAGGACCGTACAAAATGTTAGGCATCGAGCTGCATCCATTCCCCAATACTCTAGAATGTCATGACTCTGTTGCAATCGATATCACCCACTAACTGTTTCTGCTGAGCGTCCTAGCCTACCTGTTTGCTTAAAGATTATGGACTGTCGTTCTACTGGTGACAGAACGTTTGCCTTGACTTGGACTTTTCTCTATTTCGAAGAACTTTGGTCTGTGTGTACGTATATCTAATATCAAAAACAGTTTGCAGAAGCAGTTGATAATGATAAAGACTGCCATTTTCAGGCAGACTGACGTGAACGGGATTCATCATCGTAA
Organism: Paragonimus heterotremus; assembly: GCA_013368495.1. Classification (NCBI taxonomy): domain Eukaryota; kingdom Metazoa; phylum Platyhelminthes; class Trematoda; order Plagiorchiida; family Troglotrematidae; genus Paragonimus; species Paragonimus heterotremus. The sequence continues at coordinate 74,621 of LUCH01005394.1, read as the reverse complement.
ACAGCAGTGCGTCGGTGGTTCTCACTAATGCTTAACTGCCATGCAACCGTGAAAAAAGCAAGTCTTAACCCCGAAGGAAAGAAGAAAGAAAGTGAGAAGAGGTGACCTAACTACTAAAATTAGCTACGTCTGTATTCACAAGCAACGTCCAGGTGAGCACATCTTGCAATCAAACAACTGACCTATGAGTGAAAGTAATGGGTCACCAGTATGAAGCTTCCTCACGGCTTTCATTACCTCGTATCGTTAAGTACACTCCACAAACAAATCCGCCAAAGAACAATAACATTCACGCCGATTAGCTGTTGTCTCAATCAAAGTCTTCAGCCGCCTATGGCTTGAGTCGTTCGGTTCCCAACCTGGTACATGTACTCGATCTACGGTGGTCAACCCCACGTTGAACGACTTCATTTCTTTACGCTAGGTCATCATCTACCCACCTCGTACTTTACGCCAGTCGTACGCATTATCAGTAAAAGGTGCTCGATGTGCCAGATGGTCAGCAAACATCCTTGGTACATGGCCCAACCGTCGGAGTCAGTGTAAATTTAAGGATTGAACGAAGAAACTCGCTTGACATTCACTATCAACTATTCGCTTCCTAACCTTTTCGTTGCTTACCCATTGATGCCACTGATCAAACACAGGCATCGGTGGCCAACTATTTGAGGACGGTTCACGTCTTTTACTTCGAGCGGCCAAGTCTTACAGGTATAAAATAACACAACCCTCACAATCGTCTTGCATACGTCTCCCCTAAGCTTCAGAGAGATGCCTGTCTGTCATCACCGGTTTCCAAGATTAGCTAATACCGCCCTGGTCTTCCGTTCCATTTTCTATACAATCACCGCTGGTGGTATAACCTCCTACTTACACAAGCGTATCGACAATCTCCATAACTTCATTTTCCAACACTCAGTCTACGTAACTACAGCAGCGTTACAGAGTCATTTTGCACTTCGAGTCTGTAAATCGCATTCCAAAATGTTTAGCAGAACACGCACTAGCGTCTAACGTTGTATGTACTGTTTGGAAGTTGCCAAACAGCAACATCTTTTCGTCAGCATAATGAAGATCATTCAGTCTTTCACCGAGTAGGAGGTTCACGCCGACATCTTGTGACTGCAGCAGACAGTCCTCCGTTATTCTGTCCACGACAAACCTAGACAAAAACGGTGAAATTAGACTGCCCTGACTGTTGAGTAGTAGTCCACTGTAAACCCTGGTCTGAGCTAAAGAATGGGAATAAAGCACCAACATTATGTTCATATATTCGGTACACTCCTGTGTTTAGACAACTGTGAAAGTTTGAAACAGTTTCGTCACCTTATGATTTTGAATAACGCCAAAAGTGTTATGCAAGACGTATGCTCGAGCAACGTTTCGTTCGTTCCCCTCAGTTACATACACGAAATGCTAACCGAATGAGTAAGGGAATGGGTGCGGTTCGTAGGCCGTGCAATGAAGACAATGCACACTCGAATCTCGGAACGCATCCCGAACTGGCTTCTGAATACCAAAACTGACGCAGTTGTGAGTGTCACAACAAACTGCCTTCCCGGATCTGGCTACAAGATACATTTCTCGAAGTCTTTCCATGTTTAAATGGCGCAGAAATTCCCGGAGTAGTCATGAAAAACATTGTATAGTGAACAAGCTCGTTTTCAGTGATTCATCGTCAGGCTAGATACGTCACGTTTATATCACAAATTTTACAGGGGACTCATTAAGGGGTAAACGGGTGTGAGTCGTTAATAGGTTTTAGATCTGCCTTGGCTAACCCCACACCCTGTTAGCCTGTCAAGACTCACTGTTCAATTGCGTACTTGACCGCAGCGTGACATAGAATTGACTGACACTAACCAAGTTTTCCTGACTGTGACTGCGTTTTAGCCTTTTCTGTATGTCCTTTCTTTGTGTGTCCAGAAGCAGATGGTAGTGAACTTAGCACTACCTTGATCGTCGTAATAATAGAAAGCAATACATCAGTGGTTCACACTGATGCTTAACTGCCACATAATCACGAAGAAAAAAAACCATATAGGAAGAGAGAAAAAAAGAAGTGGAGGGGATGGGGACCTAACTACCAAAGATATCTTCGTCTATATTCAAAAATACATCAAGGCGTCTACACCTTGTTAATCCAATGTACATAGGTCGACCCTTAATTATGTATTTTATCTTAATACCTTCTCTGTTCATTGTGGTTCTTGTTGTTCACACTTTCCTACTGTGTTCATATTACCTTACTTCACTCTTTCCATCGAATCTTCGTACATCGATTTAAAAAAATTCAAATATTCAAACATCTCACACACACTATACTATGATTGCTAGCTGGACAAACTCTACTATTTTGCCTCTGTGCATCTGTTCATTTACCTATTCGATTATCGTTTCGTGACTGTAACTAACAAGAACGAACGTGTTGTTGCTCGAACATACGTGTCACATAACAGTTTTGACTATTCAGACTTTGAAGGCCTAAATAGGTCTGTTGAATCAAACGCACCTTCGTAGTTGAGAAATACAGCAATTGTTGGCCGGCGGTACTTATGGCGGTGCTCCAGGATTTGGCGAAGAATGAAAATTTTATCAACACATCCTCACCCAGGACGAAAACCTTCATGTGTTTCCTAATATCCATCTCCCGAGCTGCAGGAGGTCGACGAAGTGTAATAGATACCAGAACCCTAGTAATGATTGGGGTCAAGCAAGAGCCTTCAACTCGTTTCTTGAATATAGGATCTATTACCGAGTGACCCCAGCAGAGTAGGATGTTCCCTGCCTTTTATACAAGTTGGACTAATTGCGACCAGGCCTCTACTAAAGTCACCTTCTTGTTTGAGAGCCGAAATAAAATTGCGGACCCAGTTTTGGCGGGTGGTTCTAAATCCACCGACCAAATTTCCAACGGTGAAACAGTACGGGCAGATGATCAGCCAAATGTGCCCCCAAATTGTTCCACTTTGTGCTTTAACCTTTTGGACTTATTAGGGATGAGCCTGTCACATGTCGCGCTGATAGCTTCATTGGCTAGCGATCACCCTGGACTAGTAGGACAAGTAAGCTGGAAGAATACTGGTTTTCCATGAGGCTGTTTTCATTCCTTTAACTTTATTTAACTTGCGGAACACGTTGTTGCATGCTCTTGTACCTACCCCATGAATCGCCCTTGAGATTTAGTTTCAGCAGCTGTTAGAATCTGCAAGGTCATACCTGTTAAGCTTGAGTTCTAGGCTAGTTTGATGCTTATGCTTTACGGACAGCATGGCCTGTTCATCAACAACCAGCCGTTGCTGTCATTGCCCAACAAAAGTAAAAACTATACAACGGCGTACTAACATATTGTAGCGAAAAGCCGTCCGATAAAGCACAATCTTTATTGTGCGACTCACTGGTTGTCATGGTACGCGCTCGTTCGCGTTTATGGATCAGAATTCCGACCCACAACACCCCGGTTTCCGTTCACGTCATGTGCACTTCTGCCCGGTTTTTGTGTTTGACGGCGATCCTCCGTTGGAGGTTTCCCCCCTGCCATTCCTTATCGGTTGGTCCGATCTCGGTGAACCATGGCTCATCCAGTCGCCCTTGCTGTTCCCGATCCGCTCGCTTTGGACTTTCGGACATAACTCCCCCTGCGTTGAGGTATTCCACCAAGTGTTGGAATACTCACACCTCCGGTTTGACAACCCACCACAATATGAATCCAAGTATATGTCCTAACAAAAACAATGATCCTAGACTGAACCATGCCACCTATAACTAACAGCTGTGTAGTCTATTTGAGAACGGGTTTGATTCGGAGAAGGGGACGCCAAATGTGGTAACGATGCGCACGGTGTCTTAAACTAGTGTTGGCTAAGATTAGCTTCTGACTGGAGAGCAGTTGCAACCGCAGCCCGCCGTTATCTGACCAGCTTGATGCCGGCGCAAATCTACCAACTAAGCGAGACTCTATCTTACGGAAGCGGCCGACTTAGGTGTTCATATATCTCCGGCCATAGTGACTATATCAGAGCCATCTTTCGACCTAAGGAGAGCTGCCAGGTCTGAGTAAAAGGCGTCTTTGACACTGCAGCCCGTTGGTGCATAAGCAGACACAATAAATTTTTATTTATTTATAAGGTTTTGATCTTAACAAAACCTGCAGGGTGCACAGCACAGTTCATTACTAAAGGGAATCCAATCTGCGACTTTGGCCATCGTGCTGGTAAGTATACGATTAATTATGTTCTGAATTCTAGTCCCCGAAATATGACAGACATCTATATTCAACTAATCTGACATTCGTGCGAGAACTGCCTGTTGACCTATCTGTTTTGGAGTGCTAACGTCAAGAACACCTATATTTATCCACACTGTGTCTAAGCAAGAGACGAGAGGCCTGAGGCTGGATGGTAAAAGCTGGGGCTTAGCTGAGTAGTGTTACCATGGTTAGCTATATCTGTTTCAAGACATGTTGGGTAATTACAAGAAGTGGCAGTCGGGGAAGCGGCCAGCAGTGGCGCGTTTTCGCATATCCATCCTGTTGTATTCTGCAGATGGAGCGACCCCGTTTATAGTAATGGACGACCGATGCAATGTGGACTTAACAGTGTTGTGAATATTCGTAGTTGTATTTGGGTCGAAACACTTTTACAGCTCCCGGATCTAGACAGAAGAACGTTTAAGGTTGTCAACCCAAGTCTGTGACCCGGAAACCTGTACCGCAAGGCAGAGAGAGAGGACGGATGGCAGTACACTAAAGTTAGCACCTTTTCCGGAAAAAAGATGTCAACCTTCTTCCTCCCACTTCCTACCTGAGGAACCTGGAGACTGTGTTTCGTCAGACCTGTGTCTATTGGTTTGCTTGGCTTGAGTAACTCTGTAGATGTGATCGTCACACTGTCCACTTTAGTTCAGTAGGTCATCGATATGCGCAAGCCGTCACATCGCGTCAAGGTCCATTCTTGTTGCAAGGCGTGAACGAGAATCTTGAATAGAGGTTACGATTGAGAGTGGGATTTCGAAATCGCCATTGAGTGGTTACATAGCTGCCTCAGTGAGGATTCCGCTCGACGAATTTCGAAACACTATTCATAACGTGACATTTTTTAAAGGGCGTTGATTGTCGACTTCCATCTCCGCTTCAAGTATGCAGTTTTTTGGGTCCTTTAGTGTCACATCTGAAGACCGCTTGGGTGCTAGTCTGTAATGTATGTGTGAGATATTCGCACCAGATTTAGTACGAATGAAGTCATACATTTTGGGCCTCGTGTTTAGCATGTTATTGGTAAATTTTAGTGTGATTTCGTTTGCAACATTCCTGAGGAAGGCCACCCGAGGTGGTTAAAACGTTAAAGTATTACAACTTGCTCGTAACATTGTGTTATCCTTAATCGATTTACCGTTATAATGTGATTGCTTCAAATACATATTGTTGACAGATGATGCGCAATGCATGCCGAATAATCCATCAATAACTCGGTTTACTATAGCCAGTACGTGCAGTCGAAGTTGTTACAAACAAATCATGATGGAGGCCAAAGGTGAAAATGACTACAACCCTGTTTGTAGTTACTCGCTTAAAAACTAATATTCCTACCTTTTGGCAACTTTGTTTATCTGGTAGACTTCTTTTTTGATGGAAACACGATGGCGTTCACTCTGTGGAAGGGTTCCGGAGAAGCATACTACAATTCTTCCATTCATCGTTAGCGTGTCAGCAATGACAATGTTCGAGGCAGTCGTCTTTCCTGCAGGCGGGGTTTGATAATAAGACGTTGCAATAATGACTTTCTCTAAATGTTTGCCTCTTGGGTTACGGTAACTTTCTTCGTTTCATTTGATTGCAAACGACGCTTGCCAGGTTTATGTTATTCTCCTTAGCTTTCGCACCGCACGCATATAGCATTGATGCAAGGGAGTATACTGCACAGTCCATGGTAACCCGGTTCCATTGATCAACTACTCTTGATTACACATCGAAGCATTGCTTCGTGATTACATGCCGACACATTTAACTCATCATATCCGTTGACACTATCTAATCTGACCTCACTGTTTGCTCATGTGCTTGGTCCTGTCCAGTGCCTGTCCCTACGACTGTACGTACTATCCTATTACGATGCTGTTCTGTGTGATTGAACTGTCAATCCGCCTATCTAGTGATTCAACCACATGCACATATTGTGGGTTCTTATTGCGGGTTGAACATTTCCAGTACAGGACTGACAGATTGTTAGCCAATTTCCTGTTCCGGCCTTTTTTCTAACGAGTATTCATGAGAGTCGAATCGAGTACAGCCTTTAGTGCATATTACACAATCTTTAATCCCCAAGTACCCTGTATATCACTCTGGAAGTACACCACACTGTTTCTCACTACAACCAGTGTGCAACGGATTCAGCAGTGGTTTTCGCAGACTTTCCAGACAGTGCATTGATTCCTGTCTTCTTTAGTAAGTAGTTATCGATATACTCTGTGTACATCCAGGACACCGAAAACCACATACTGAGTTCTTTTTTTGACCATCTTATCAGTAGTTGGCAGCGAGCAGGTATCGGCGTGAACGTGTACAGCTGTATCGTTTCAACCTGCGTTTTATTGCATCTGGTGGATGAATTTTCAACCACGGTCTGACCGTAATCCTTTATCATTCGTTTATTCTTATCAGCACTTGGGAGTGTCAAAGAAAGCGGTTCTGCACGTGTCTCTATTCATGACCGGATATACTTTTCGTCACCTGATGAGTATCGTCGTGATTTGATTGTTATCGCCTTACAATTGGATGTTAGATTTCCACATAACTCATTAAGTTCGATTCGTGGTGCAGATAACCAACATAAAGATAAACGATGGTTTCTACATATTACAAAGAATCTGGAGTTTCTCATGGGTTCCGAGAAAACCGACAGTTAGATGGAATGAAAATCTCACTTCAGTGGTAATGATATGTTCGAACGTTACAACCAAAATCTTAATTTAGTGGTTTAACGTATGCTTCCGCAATTGTTGAAATGGCATCTGCGATGTTCGCGCAATCTGTGATGTATCCGTAATCACATATTGACGCAGTTGATGAGATTGTCGATTTTGTTAGGTACGTTAGTACTCTTAGCTGCAAGCGGATAGTAAACGTGCTCCGTCAGCGCTGAATCCCGTACGATGCAGTGGATAGCCAGGTCTGATTCTTTATGCTCTGTGCTTATTCTGATCATTGTTTGGACAAACTACTCTTACCATAAGATTATCTCTTTACCAGGTACTTGCAGTGACGTTCAATGATACGGCCGAGATGATATTTTCCGGCGGTATTGATAACATAGTCAAAGGCTGGGATTTACGAAAGCTGGATACGTCTATGCTGCTAACCGGCCATACGGACACTGTGACTGGCTTGGCTGTCAGCCCCGACGGATCGTTCCTACTCTCCAACGGAATGGACAACACGTTGCGCGTGTGGGACATCCAACCATATGCTCCAGCCGAGCGCTGTACAAAGGTAAGACTACTCCAACTCTTTCAGGTACCACTTACACTGGTTTTGATTACTGTGGGATTAAAATGAATCTGGCGGTCCCCAATTTCCTCTGCGTCAACTTGTTAGTTGTTCGATCGTCGTATTTTGATGCTGTCCACCAGAACATGTTTCTCTTTATTCTAACAGATATCCGGCACTGACGCTTCTCACTCAATCCCTTACAGATCGCCACTTGCATGAATATTTTAACTGCGAATATCTATGTTTGACATTCCCCGTTGATGCCTCAAAATTACAGTTTGATGTAGGATTAAACTTCAACGCATCATGTGAGGCGTTCGGTATTCCAACCATGCACACTTATTGCTATGCAGATCACTGAATCATTGTTCCAATGCTCGGCTTCGGGTGCACACCATCCAGTATCAAGCTGGTCAGTACATTGAGGACGGGTACACTTAAATTCTGGACCACCAATTTTGTAAAATTTTCATAATCTGTAAATATAATTGATATCGCGCTGTCTTGAGGAAGCAACCTATACTCGCAGTAACCAATCAACGCAAAGTCTCTCACAACAGCCCATGCTGTATGTGAGCTTAGTAACCCTCAAGGGTGGATTTGTATTTTAATACGAAGAATTGCTGAGCCTGGTATGCCTGCATGACATTCATGTCGGTCTCAAACGTTGAGTAGCAGACGCTGGCTGTGCGATACTGCACTTGTCTTTCACAGCAGTGAACTGCAAGAATCTAGACCGAAAAGTTAAAGTTTGAACCTCACACGTAAAAATGTGCTGCGAAGCAGTTTGTATCTATCATCAACAAGTTGGACGATGCACTTCACAGAGGCAATGATGCATTACACGGTGAGTAGGGGTATCTTGACAACAATTGGAATTTATGTTTTCCAGCTCCTATTTCGATTGAATTCGTTTCACATTAGTCAAGTCCAACATCTGAACATTGGGGATCTATCCCGGCTAGTAGGCGCATTTGTCAGTGTGTTGGACAAAATGCTCCTATTGAACGTCAAGGACCTTTTGTATGGTACGATAATAAGGATGAAAGCAATAACGGCAATCAGTTCGAAAAGTGGCTATGTCAAACAGTTACGATGTGAATGTGCTCTGCTACAGTTACTGGATAGGAGCATTTTTGACCTATAATTTCATGCTCGTCCTGTGAAAAGTAACCGTTTCGAATCGAGTGCCTGGCTAAATAATTGTTGGCTGTAAGTGGTTTCTTTGTGCTGACTACTCCGGCCGGCTCACGGCGTATTCATTCTAAGTTTTTCATGGATGTGATTTGGTTCTCAGAACATATTTTTTTCCAAATCCGTGTATAGTGAAGCACGCTTCTTTTCGTGCTTGTCTTTTCGTATGACGGAAACACCGGTTAGGTGGTTTAGATAAGTAAGTGAATATTTTATTGCAGTCCCGGCCTATACTGCTACCTTGGCGAGGTGGTCGGGCTCGTGTACTGTATTGATCCTGCGGGCTATGCTGACTGGGACTCCGGTCCTTCCAGGTACAACCTTGTCAGACAGGCCAAAGGGGATCAGTCAGACGAAAAGCAGTTACACTGATAGGATTGTATGTCGCACTACTGACAACGTAGGAGTGCTTAGGTAGTGAGGCACGATCCTATGGGCATACAGCAGAACTATTTTTTATAGTTGTGGCACTACTGTCTTCCGTATCAGGAAG
>LUCH01005394.1:14663-49072 GCA_013368495.1 Paragonimus heterotremus | reverse complement strand
GCCGCTGATGCAGCTTCCCAGATACACAAACCGGTCAACAACTTCCATGACTTCATTATCTTATATTAAATCTACGTAACCACAGCAATCTTGCAGAAGCACTTTGCATTTCGAGGCTGCAAAGCGCATTCCAAAGTACTTAGCAGAAGGCGAAATTGCTTTCGATGTTGTTTGTGCCGCCTGAAAGTTGTCAAACAGCAACACCTTATCGTCAGCATAATCAAGATCAGTCAGCCTTCCGCCAGGTAGGAGGTCCACACCGGCATCTTGTGAGTGCCGTAGACAGTCCTCCATTATTTCATCCAAACGCCTGATTATATTGAAGCGTTCAGCCTGGAATAGGTACTGAACTTGCGTTTGTTGAATACGTCACATAACCCAGCCGTATCACGACTGACATCAGAAAGGATCGATTTTGCCGTCAACGGGGTCTTGGTCAAAAACTGAGCCCTGAATTTTGTACAGCAACGTTGTACCGCACACAAGGAGTAAGAATGGCATTTCGCTACTGGAAACCACTGGTGGATTTACCAGTAGAGATGCAGAGACAGCCAGCAATCTGGGTAGACGATACGTAAGTGTGCAGAACTGCAAATCACACGCACCCACACAGGCAGCAAATTAACTGAATTACCCCCAAACTCCAGTGTCACAAGTCAAAATCAAATTAAGGGAACTGCTAACTCACAAATCACCTAGATCAGACTTGATATCCGGTCGTCTTAAAAAGCCGCGCCATGGAATTATCGAACGACTTACAGTACTTTTCAAGTGCTCATCGATTGACCGTTTGCCGAAAGCTTGAAAACGGTTCATGATCGCATTCATTTTCAAATGCGGACGAACAGCGTTGCTTTCAATGGTCTATAAAGCAATGGAAACCTTACTAGGTGACTCTCTCTGGGGAAAGACTGAAGACCTAGAACTCATCGCCAGGGAATCTGCTAATTGTTCGCGACTTTTGGACGAAGGCTGACGACGCACGACTGGTCATATATATCGTTTACAGGCCAGCCACCAAAACGGCTGATTTCAGCCCATAAGCGAAAGGAAGGACATCAGCTCAGGAAACCAATTCACATACCTTCCTACAACCTTGGTGATCGTGACCCCGCGGTCTAGTAATTGCTTGGACTACAATCTGCCGCTTATCTACGGGTCGTGGATTCGAGTATTCAGCGTACGTGGTGCTGATGAAACCCAGCTAGGTTGAAACAGCTGTCCACCAATTCGCTTGTGGTCAGTGAGACCAACTGTTTGCGAAAACCCGTTCTCGTTCGCGGACCAGCCATAATAATGGCTGGTCGACTTCAACCTGGGAGCGAAAGGAAGCGCAACAACCTAGGAAAATAAGATATCGATTACCTTGACTTCTCAAATCCTTTCATAGAGTTGATTATCCTATCTTGCTATGGAAACGCAATAGCTACGGCCCTGATGAACGCTTACGTTCTTGAACTACCTAGCATAATCAAACTACTGTTGTTGCTCTACACGGATGACAAAACTCCCACAAATCCTGGAATGCCCAGAAAATGTGGTTATCTTACAAAACGATCTGGGTTGTCTAAACCCGTGGTTCATAGGAAATAACTTCTCGCTGAATGTTGACAAGAGTAGTCATGCACACTCGCCATCAGAATTGTGCCGACTACTGCCTTGGAAACAAAGCTACTCGTGTCAGTATCACTACGGGATCTAAGGACCATAATGTCCGAATTTGTCCATAAACTATGCAGGCATGGCTAAAAAGACACAAATAACCACGAATCTCTTAGGAAGAATTCGTGGAACCTTCTATCCTGAAGTGTTTCCCACCATGTTCGCCTCCATAATCTGCTCAAACCTAGAGACGAATATAAAGAGCTGTAGTCCTTATCTTAAAAAGACCTGGCAACGATCGAAAGGGTTCAGAAAAGGCCCACTAGAATTCCGTAGCTCAGGAAAATCCCTTATTCAAAACAACTGGAAGAATTAGGTCATCTCACCTACAAAATACTCCACACCTCAGTCATCCACTGGCACACCTCCCCTTACTATACAAGGATGACAGGTTGAGGGTTCGCTCACTGAAATTGTGTAATGGAATCGGCAGGCTATTTTGTTAACATAACTGTCTCACACTGGAACGCATTGCTCAACTATGTGGCCACGGTTGAATCAGTCGAGAGTATTAAAATATTATTTGATCGGCACGTACGTGAGAGACAACCTGCACTACGAGTTTCCTAACCGTTATACTAGCTCAGTCCAGCAGGTCATTAAATAGGTATATTTGACGAAATGCTGTTTCGGCGTGTTTTAGTATTCGTTGATGATATGACTGCAGCCAGCAGCTTCAGAAGTTTCCCTTTATTTATTTTTATCCACCCTTCTTTTACATCTATAAACTATCAAACAATTTTTTACTCATCAACTGAGACAAGAACACATAAACGAGGATCTTTCTCCCTCCTGTAACAAACTGTGAATCTACACAACGAAGGTAACACAAAATGTTCTGTTTACACATCGTGGATTTCGTGGAATCAGTTTTAAAAAAATACAAACGCGGATCTAAAAAAAACTGCCAGATAAAGCATAATACAAGGAGGAAGCGATCAACAGTACATAGTACACACTGTGAATGGAATAATGATGCGCAGTGCCATAGAAAATGCAAAAAAGATCAGCGTGTAGGGACATGTCATTTGGGTCTGTATGTACAAAAAACAAATGCAAAAAAACACCGGTTGGTTTACAACCACGGCAGCCAATCCGGATTCATCTGAGTCAGATTAGATGGATCGACAGCAGCGCGAATAAAGCTCCAAGCGTTCGGCTCACGACCAGAATAATCTGACGTAACTGTTGCGAACAGAAATGCTTTAGTTAACAGATGTAAACTCAGCAAATCAAACTGACTACAGCATTTGTGGACGATGTACATCTGCAGATAACACTTCGTAGATATTTAGAAATGAATACATCTGAAGCGTGCGTTTGATAAAATACGGCGAGTTACCTTTGACCAAACGTCATACCAGTATACCTCTACTCAAATTTCTTTGAAATGAAGTTTGGTACGGATAAAACTGCATTCGTAGATATTGTGTCGTGACAGTGTACATAAGACAGAATGGTAAAACATGCACAGTCGATACACAGCGCATTTTCCGCATTCAACACCTTTTGATAATTTATGATGGGAAACAATGAGAATAATCTGTAGCTGTTACTGCTGTGTGTTTTTAACACATGCACTGGTTACCTACTTCATGTACGTATTTCATACATTTTCAGCCTTGGACCGTACTTATGGATACTGTGGCTAGGGCTGCACATGAACCTACCAATAATTGATATCCATCGGCGTAGAACAACAAAACTGCGCAACACTGAGGAGTATAAAGTACTAATGTAAAACAGTTCAGTAAAAGGAGCGAACAAACTGACACACTAATGTGACTGACCTTAAGTGTAAATTGTACTGGGGAATTTATTTGACGAATATAGAGAAATTTCACAGAAACTCAATCGGGAGACCGGCGTCAAATGCAACAGGTCACGGCTGACCGAGTTTTAACAAGATTACACATGTAAACTGATGATTCGTGACCGATGAAACAAAACAAGTATAAAGAAACTTGCCTTTCAGACTCGAATTCATTGCATCTACCGTAAGTGTGATCAACTGAATGAGATGCTCATTTGTCAGATCAGGCACTAGGGCAGTACCAGTATCCAACGTAGGATGGTCACTATGTTCTCGCTCCGTTGTTGCTGATCGAACTGAACTTACTCCGAGCTCATCGAATAGTTTTTTCTTTCGTTTCCAACCGGGCTCTGCTTCGTCTGAATCCGAATCTCCGCTGCTCGATAATGAATCCGCCACCCAGGACTGTCCTCCCAACAAAAGCTGAAAGGCATGCACTGCAGCCTGACGACCGCGGTGCCAGAGTATGTAGTCACCACGAAGTAACGTGCGATACAGACCTCCCAAACAGTGAGATCGTTGGGCATTGGACAAAGCCTGAGCCGCAACCGCAAAGCTCGCCGCAAGAGGTCCAACATGTGCCGGTGCTCCTGGAAGACAGACGAAGCCAGCCAGGTTCGGCGTGAGGCGGAATGGCACCGGGTTAGGAGCAATGGGCCAGTAATGTGCGAAATCAACGTCAGAAGATGAGAGAGTTTGGTCTGAAAAATTGACAAAACATAGTGTTTAATAGAGGACTTATAAACCAGCGTCGACCGTTAACCAAAATAACGGTCATTAGGCGAGATGACCCTCTCCATAAAGTTGGTTACAACAGATTGTGTTCGTCACCGACACTGGCAAGGAAGAAACAACCAGTTAACTTAGATTAAGTTGGTGAACGTCACGATTGTAGTTGAACGAAAGGACGATCATGTTCATCGTTAGACAGGCAATGAGCATTAAGTAACAAGCTTAGAAGCGGTGAAAGACAGTCAACATCAGACGAGTGTACGGAAAATGTGAACATTCTAAGCTATTTCCACGAGGTACATTTAGACTTCTGATAAATAAGCAAAATTTTGGAACCGCAGAGAGGATGGAAGTGAAATCCATCAACCATACTTTACTGCTTGTGATAGCCGTTGCGGTCCAACCAAAACAGAACAGGTCTTAAAAACAACCCAAGAGGAAAAAAGAAAATGAAATTTCCAAGGTCAGATGAAGGAGAAGTGACTGCAGCTCTCGGTATATTACAGATTTACTGTTTCAAACCAGAATTAAGACGGGAGCAAATTTAAAGCTAAAAAGCCAATGTAGGCGACAAGTAAGTGTGTTATTCGTTAACGGAACGATGGACAAGGCAAAAACCCACCAGGTGAATTGTGCATCCGAAGCATCATTGCTTGCGCGAAACAGAAGGTCAGCTGAGACGAACCAGAAGCGCATTTATCTGTGCTAGAGGAATGAGATGGATGTGACGGTTGCTGATGTTGCGATGGTGTTGGAGAAACCGGGTCAGTCACCGGCAGCTGATTAGGGGGCAAAGTGAAGCGAAAGTGACGCGCTTCGGCACGACCTGATCGTGGATCCAGCACCAAACAGCCGGGATGCAGCGGTGTCAGATGGAACAACTGTTCCACTAGACCGATAAGACCGAGATGTGAGGCAACTGTGTGCCGGAACAGCCAATAGCTTTCGGCATCCCACATTCGATTTGCAGCCCAGCGTTGAAGTAGACTGGCTCGCGGAACTTCCGGACTGAGAACGTCAGTCTGTTCGTTAGGGTAGATGTTCCTATACGTCAGCGACCGTAGACTGAGGTTCGTAAAAAAACAATAATTCATCAAATGTTATCAACTGTTTTCTACTTATTCAAGTATCATGTGACATAACGATTTGCAGATAGAATATAACTGGGAAAAAATGATTACATTAAACTTAAGAAACGAGGAAATACATGCGAATTGCATCCAGTAAGTGTAATTTGTGTTGGCAAAAACAAAACCTCAGACCAAAAACCTTTAGACGCAACTCACGCTGAAATGAGCGGACTTTTCACGTAAGGATGAGGCGGTATTTTTTCGGAAAGATAACGAAACAGCTTGCCCAAAAATGATGCAGTGTTTTTGGATTTCATGGAGTGTTTTTTCATGTGCGAAAGTTGTTCGTAATACATAAGAATCATTTCCCGAGCCCCAGCAGCATACTGCAGTCCTGTAGACGACGATCCATCAGATTCTAACTGTGCAGAAGCGTTGGATTCGACAGGCTGATTGATCCAGCTGGCACACGCTTGTTCCAGCACTCCGAATAAACTGACCGCAGTGGGATGACATCCACCTTCCAGACCACAAGGACGCCCGCTCGCTTCGGCTGCGACTGCGGAACTACCACCCACGCTCACGTTGGATAGGAGACCCGAACCAGATGTCAGCAAAGCTGGCAGTGGTCCAGGTGGAGGAACAGGAAGAGGAGGCTTGACCGGACCCTGACAGATCAGACCATAAGTAAACGGAAGCTCAGATAGGCTTGCTGTAACTGCGTTTACGGAAACCAAACACCTATTCTAAATAAAAATGAATACCAGAGTTATAAAGTGAACCAAAAATGAGAATATGGACGGCAAGATTGTTAACAGCTGTGCAACAGCTGTTCCAAGTGAACGGTTCTAGTCATAAAACGTGAAAGCCTTCAGATCATGAACAATGAACACTTCCGAACAGTCAGCTTTGTAATGCTGAACTCAAAAGATTAGCCTGAACGGACCTTAGCGAATTCAAACGCATTCTCGGGGGCATTGTTGATCAAACGTCACGCACCGGCCCTTTGTTGGTAAAAGGTGCTGACGCAATCAATTTCGTTACTGTGGCAGTGAACCCTGATTGCTCCCATATGATGATCGTTCATTTCATTGTTTAGTCGCCAAGCGCTTAACCTATTTAACCGAACGTTTTATGTAATGGACTGATGAGAATAAACGAAATGCTTGCATCTGGCGACGTATGTCTTCTTGCCGTCTTAATGAATTGGATAAAGGGAACTCAATGTTTCAAACTTAGCGAATTCGTATTCAACTGAGCTTGGCATTCCTGTCCAAAGACGGAACGGAACAATAGAGGAGAAACATACTCAAAGCGTCGTCAATTGAGGCGATGAATAGTTGATCAAGTTAGATCAACTCAGTTGGATTAGCCAACGAAACCATTTTCATAATACACCCGCTCTAGCCTACGTGATTTTTCCAAAATTATCAACTGTGGTAGATTCAAAAACTGCTGCCACAAGTACCTCTCAATAAACTGTATGAGGTTGACCAATTAACTCAACGGTGAATGGTACCTGTACTATTGTAACGAAAAGGCGCCCAATAAAACACAATCCTTATTATCCAACGCGCTAATTAGCATGATACGCGCGCGCTCGCGTTTATGAGTCAGCATTCCAGTCCACAACACTCCCAGGTTTCCGCTCACGCGTCCTGAGCATTTCCGCGTGGTTTATATGTGTGATCGGCGCCGTCTGTCGAGGGGCTTTCCGCCTGTCATTCTTCGTCCGTTGGTCTGATTTTGTTGAGCGATGGCTCGTCCGGTCGCCATGTATCTGCTGTAGGGTTTGGCCGTATTCCACGACCGTGTCGAGATATTCCTGCGAGTGCTGGAATAATCGCGCCTCCGATTTGGTTGTCTATCCTATTTTGCCTGCCATGCCTCGCCCGTCGGTCCGATCCAGTCGAGCGATGACTCATCCGGTCGCCCACGCCGCCCTCCATCTGCTCGCTGTGGGTTTTTATGCGTACCTCCCTCGCGTTGAGGTATTCCGCCGAGTGTTGGTATACTCACCGCCGGCCTAATAATCCACCACACTGTGACTTCCATAAGCGTTTTACTGCATTGAAACATGGATAATAGCGTTTCCCTAACGATATGGAGACCCAGTGAAAGCTGATAAGCCAGATCTTAGTAATAGAACCTTCCTGTTTGGGCGCCACTCCTAGGGTATGCAGATCAAAAAGAAACTTTCTAACAGAACAATCAAACAGGAATGTTCAACGTCAGGCACTCTACGAAAAATGAGTCACCCATACACATGGAGTGCAGAATCGTTCGCTGCACGTCCGGCATAAATGCACCGCTACTTGAACACAGTACAGTAATAGGTAATGACTAACATTCAATATTGGAATATGACTGACCATCTAGCCAGTCCGTTCTTACCGCATGCGTGACTAATTTGTAGGAAACAATAAGTCCATTGAATTACCGAATGAGGTGGTGGCTCACAGGTGCTCAACCAGTAAACTGCACGCATGCTTGACCGCAAAGTACGTAGGGGACTAGTATTTTCTAATAAAGTAACGTTGGTAAATGAGACTGATGATGGAAGGAGTCACCGTTAGCTCGGAGACAGATAGATGTTAACAGGAAATGGATATACAACTTGCTTCACAGCGAGGAGAACGTTTTCCATACTTTCGGGGAAGCGCGTAAACTGTTATAACGTCTGTGATTAGCGACATCGCTTGGTCGTGGTTTGAATGCGCACAACTTACAAATATTTTTATAAACACAACAAAAAA
The DNA here is from genome assembly GCA_013368495.1 of Paragonimus heterotremus. Lineage (NCBI taxonomy): Eukaryota > Metazoa > Platyhelminthes > Trematoda > Plagiorchiida > Troglotrematidae > Paragonimus > Paragonimus heterotremus. The sequence goes on along the minus strand of LUCH01005394.1, from coordinate 41,039 downwards.
GTCGATGCAATGCACTGTAACAATCACAAACAGATGCATCGAAGCACGCAACTCAGATCCCATGAACATCACACAAGGAGAAGAAAGTCGTACGTAACTAAACAAATTTTGGTTCATTTCTTATTTCATTGGCAGATAGTAGGACTAACATCTTGTACAAAATACATGCCTGCATATTGTGGTTTACAGTTTGGTGTGTAGCTGCGGTAGCCGTGAAACCTGAAAGAAGGTGCGCATGAATTTTGCTAAAGATAATGGCTAGTCCCATGATAGTGTCGTTTAGCCGGAACAGAGAGTTGGTGCCATTATCGCAGTTGGAAAGTAGTTAAGGCACAAAATGCGTTGACAGCGCAGAAACTGACGGGTATGAATTATAGCTGTGATAGCCGCTTTTGTTCTGCTAAAAGGGGATCGTTCTATTACTAATGACATTCAAATATGTATGATAAAGTAAACTCCGATTATGTTAGATTCACTAGCAGAAGAGTGATAAAAAGACAAACCACAACAAAGAGCTCAGTGGAAACTTAACTAGAATACGAAAGTCACTGTTAGTTTCATAAGCGGCGCGAGACTGGACACAGCCTCCTGATGAATGACTTGAAATACAGAAACGTGCAGGGGTCAAAGCAGATAACGAAGTAAGGGAAGTTCTCAAAAAAGCAGTTTTCACGATGTAATGACATAGACGATGCAAACTTAAATTGATATTGAAAATACGCACTTGCTCAGAAGTCGAACGTAAATCTTCCGAAGGTGCAAACGGTAATGCCCACGATGGAGGTCGACCAGTGCTGGTACACGAAGGACCCGTCTCATTCGAGCTTTGATTATAAGTAGACACCAACGGCGGAGGCCGAGCAAGTATAGTCAGTCCTCTAGCACTGACTGGGTTAGCCGACGGTAGCGGATGTGCACTCACGCTACCCACACTGGCTGCTGGAGCTGATGCACCTACCTCGGTTATGCATAGGCCACACGGACCCACTTCCATGAACCTAGAATGAGGAAACACAGAAAGTCGGGCGGGAGCTCAACTGCAATGAATCTAAACGAGCAAAGAAATTCGCAAAAATATAAAGTAAGAAGGAAATCTTTGAGGGAAAAGGCATGCTAAATAGGCCCTAAACTAATGGTTGTAAAACGGGTTATAAAAAATCCCCATGAAGACGAATGGAATGTTGCAGCATAAAGACACAAATGTTAAAATCCGAGTTACAGGCAAGAATAGAAATTCACGTGAGTAATGTGTAGAACATAACGTGAAGAGTTAAAGTATCAGACTACCTTGGAACGAATAGGGATAATCGACGTTTAGCTGACTCTGCTTGACCAGACAGAATATCATTGATCATCTGAAACAGCTGTAAAGGACCACCCTGACGCCAGCTGTTGTATGCGGATACACAGAAACCGTCAGTTGTGACAGATCCCATGGTGGATGCACGACCCCGGGCCGCAATAAGATCGCATGTACGTGCACCTGCAATTGAAGCGAGCTGAACCGCAGCCGTACCAAAAGTAATCGGGTTACCAAGACAAGCGAGATCGTAATAGAACACACGTCCATTGCTTGCTCGAATACCTAGACGACGAGCAGGCGGAGACAATCGCCCAGGCGAGCAGCGTACACGAGCCACGTGCGGAAGAAATTCGGCGACAACCAACTGTAAGGCTGAGTTTGGACTTGTGCCGTTAATCACTACTGGGCTAGCTGCCGAAGTTGGTGTATGACCGTAAGAAGCATGGGCCGTAGAGGATTGAAGTAAACCGCCCACAGATTGCAACAAACCTGATTCGCCGGGAAGCTCAAAACAAGATGGGCTGGGCAGTATGAGGTGCGGAGCCGTTGAAGAACCGGCCGAGAAGGTCGGGGATTGGGGGTCACCTATCACCAAACCGGGTAGTTCCATCAGACGTCTGGCACCATAATCAGTCAAATGCATTCGACTGGGCAGTCGGGCAACGTAGTCTTCCACCAAGGGAATCCAGCTGTGGGTGAGACGTTCCATTACAAACTGAAGAACACGGACCGAAAGAGAAGTAAGTGTGTGAAAACAAGGGCAACGCTTCGATAATCAACTTAGGAATGTACAGGTACAATATACCAAAACTAATTTACAGTGCGGAAATACGAGATAAGATGATACTAACCAGAACAGGCTGATCTTCAAGGTTGGACATCTCTTTCGACAAGCGCTCACGTGTACGACGAAACCACGGATCATCCATTGCATCAGCTGTCAGCTTCGTGGTGAATAGGCGCTCAACTTCCTCATAAGCTGGTGGCACGGACGCTTGGATAGCTGAGACCTTTTGAACAGGCGTACGGCCGAAAGAAGTCCCGGAAGACCGTGCGGTTTTTTCCGAAGCATCAGCCGGCCGTCTGCCAGAAGTACTTTTTAGCGGGTGTTTTCTGTTTTTGCTGGTTTTTTTAACAGCTTCTCGATGATCTGCCTCCGAGTCCGAGGATGAATTGGACCGATCTCGGTTTTTCAGAACACGACTTAAAGGCGAACCTACCAAAGATGATAATTCTGTCAGGCCTCGCACATATTGTGCCTCCTCCACACCCTCATCTTGACCACCCTCGTTACCGGCCAACATATTAGGAACTGTCAGGCCACACGCAGTTCCGATGCAACGTATCTCCGAAGCCAACCAGGTGGGAACACACAGGGGCTGTAGGTTTCTGATGCGCCATGAGCGGCCCGGAGAAACAACAGCCCAAGCGAGCTGGTGTAGATAGTCCAGAATGGAGCACAACTGGGCTAATAACTGTTCGGCCCAAGTTGGCTGAAGACGACCGCCAATTTCATTGGTGAACAGATCCATGGCATACAAGCGAGCAGGATGTCGACGTCGCAGCTAAAGTGAAACAAAACACGATATACTTGTGCGTTCAAATGTTATGGAAGAGTTACAGATATTTTAACTGAGCACATAAGTCGACGAGAGCGATAGATCGATTGCACTAAATAGGAACAACGGAGCAATCACTACATCAGTGAGCACATTGATGTTCCTCGAAATGATGTAGACAACCAATAAGAACAAGTGTGACATAAGTAAAATGAGAGTTCCATATTGCAACCTATGAAATTAAACAAAAACGTGCAAACATTGAGAAAAACATCCTCTTATGATATAAAGTAATGAAGCACTTACAGTGGGATTACGGAAACTAACAGGTACAGAGTAAAATTCAAACCCTATGCGTAAAGAATCTGTTTAGTGAATATAACAAATTTATAGCATACTTTCTTCTGATGAACGTATTAAGGGAGCCCGCCTGTTTCGGAGCTTCAACTGCTATCACGACTGATACATAGACGAGTCAAGTTAGTGCTGTTTAGAAAAGCGGTAAACTGGTCGCTGTTTTGTATAACAGATAGATAGTCCGCAGAATAATGCCAACCGGATAAAAATATGAGCAGACGTGGTTCGTCAGGATTGGATAGGGCTCAACAGGATCAAAATGTGGAAGGGAACAATAGCGAAATGCACACTGATCAAAATGAATACTACAGATAGCAATTGGACCAAGAAAAAAACCTGCCTGGCTTATGAGGAGATTGATTCGGTGCAGACTTTCCGAGACTGTGGCAGATAGACAACCGGTGCCGGCTGATTTGATCCGAGATTTGAAACAATCCTCAGAATCCGACAAAGCAGAGTTTAAATCACATTCGGCGGTTGGGTTGTTTGAACCCACAGCAGCTGCATCCACCGCGGTCACTTTGGAAACTGTGGGATCAATGTCTTCCCGATCAATCTCTGGTTCCTCCGCTTCTTCGTCTACCTCGAATTCGTCTGCATCCTCGGTTATCTCTTCACAACCCTCGTCTGCAGAATCTAGACCACGAACAACGACTCTCTTTGGTAATCCTTCTGAACGCTGAGCGGAATCAGAAACATCAGTTCCATCGAACACAGTTTTATGCAAACTCGGCGAAGACGGAGATCCGCTTAACCGTTCACCTTCCACACCGCGCATGACTACAATTACGCGTTTCTTCTTCTTTGAGGTCATCAGGTTGCACTGAGATGAAACGTTCGATGACACTGTTGCGACAGAACCCAATGGAATGTTCGTAATCGAACTTACAATTTTGGCAACGCTCCCGGCACTTGAAGAGGACAATCCACTACGTCTAGGAGTCCCCGTATTATCACCAGCGGAAACAGTCCCGGACAGATGTTGTCCCTTGGATTGTTTTCTATCGGCATCTTCAGTGTGTAGTCCAACAGCTGAGGTAATACGAGATTGTAAAACTCTGACAAAAGAACTTGGGTTGGATGTTTCTGTATGAGAAAGCTGACCCAATTTGTCATCGTATTGCAGTTCTGTCGACAACTGGTGGTGTAACCCACGCAGAGAGTTGTACAGAATAGTTGGATGGGACGCAACGACTCCTCGCAAGGCGGGAACGATGAATCGACCTTCTGGACGAAGTAGACTAGCCACTAGATTAGGTATCCACGGCAAAAACGCGTCCGGACGGACTCGGCTAGAACGTTCTTCAAAGGTGCGAGCTAAACGTTGTTGTCCTTTCGCATCATCCAGTGTGAGTAACCACAAGCACTTAGCAATATCAGGACGACTCCGGCGCTCAAATCCACCGGCCACACTGGCAGCTTCCATTAATGCCTGCATTGCGAATATCCCAGTTGTAGACACGGCGATTTCTCGTTTCCTGGTTAGATAGCAAAGTAAGGAAAGCGTGAGGCAAAGAAGTGTGAACACGACCAAAACATGGAGATAACAACTGAGGGTAGATCTGAGAATAAACTAATCCATCGAGAAGACCATCCAAATGAAGATCCCACGTGTTTTGGTACAAACACGCACGTCTTCAAAAGACAAACGGAAACGATTGAAATCAGGGATGGTTGGGACATTTTGCGCAATGCGAACTTACGCAGCCGGGTAACTAGAGTAGACGTTCTCCAGAAAGTCTCCATATATTGACCAAACTTTGTGTATGTTGTCTTGCATTTGTGTAGCGTATCCAAAGTTTTTCGTCGCTTCGTCACCCCTAGCGAAAGGGAGGAAATAGGTCGAAACAACAAACTATGAGACTGCATGCGGATATCCCGCTGTCGACCTGAACAGTCAAACAGTGAGTGAAAAAAAGTAAGCAGTTGATGAACAGGCTAGCCGGTGAAATTTCATCAGACAAGCATAAAACCATGATCGGGAAAGCTTTGGCAAAGAAGGCAGTGCGAACATTGTAATTGGATACGGTGGCTGACGCACGAGGATTTTAGGTGTAGCAAGAGAACGCACATGGTTCATATGACTGATCAGGCAGAACAAGATTACATAATCCTAAAATATGTAACTAATCAAGGTAAGAGTTGCAAAATGCGTAAACGGAACCACTTAAAAATGTCACATAAGGTTATCGATTATTATGAATGCAAGCGACTGCGGAGACTGTCCACACTGCTTAGTAGTCGTTTATCACCACACAACCTTCAGATAAAAATATGACGAAAATGAGTTTCCGTTTGGTTCATTATTCGAAGACTCACAAATTGAAATTCTGATTGGGAAATTATAAGACTGGACGAACTGAGTACATCTAGCATTTATAACGCTAAAAACAGCGACAAACAACAGATTAAACAATTCTGTCGTCATTATGTATTCTGTATAGTGATAGGGGTGCCAACAACAGTTGGTGACATTGAACACAACTAATGTGAAAACATTGGTTTAGACTTCAAGGGAGAGTAGAGTTACCATTTCTCCATTTCGTTACCAGGTGATAAGCATAGCAATGATCGCAATACAATAAGATTGCCTATCTAGACGAAGAGGACGTGTGAACGAATAAACCACGTGGCTGCAAACGCCAAATAAAAAAAGTCAAGGTTTGAAACCAACATTATCGGGAACATTACTCATGAGATATTTGTAATACATAGTCATTAACCAACATCCAATCAGACCTGATCTCATGGAAGAAACTATTCAAACTAATAGCGAGTTTTCAACTTTGTCATAATGCACGCGGGTGACGTACTTGTTAAAATGTGAGAAGAACACTGCCTTGTAGCAAAAAAATTTCGCGCGATCCTTCTTCTCATACTGCTGTATATTCGTCTTCTCCATTAGTTCCAAGCCCTGAGTAGGGGAAAAACATGGCGACCGAGAAGATACAAGCAGATGATCAGAAGCCGTAGAATTTCTGAAGTGCGTTAACGAACGAAAGGAGTGTCGAACCCATGGATTCAAAGGACATGACCCGTTCAAAAAAAATCAATAAAACACTTTGAAGAACATTTGAATGGGGAGTGATCGAACAGCGACGAAATCATCTCATCGTTGTGTACGATTTTGTGGACCACTGAAATTCAGAAATTCCTAACGTTTCGCACTCTTACCGTGTAAAGCGAGACGACATCGTACCCACACTCAAAATGCAGTGTGGACACTAAAACCCGAAGTTACAAGTGAACGCATTGTTTACTATGGTCCGTGTGTTCAGAGTTCACTGATCTTTGTTATCACATGACGTTATGAACATTAGGCTGAAAATTACTTGGAATAAACCTTAGATCCCATGATCATCTAATCGACGTAAAACAACAACGGATAACGGAACCATTATCATACACAATGAGCAGATAAAGTGGGAGGAAGTGAAATAATTCATACAAACTCCAAAAATTACTGCTGCCTGGGCACATCTCAGACATGAAAAGCAAGCTAATGAAGTCGATCGGAACCCGCATAACATAGATGAGATGAACAGAAAACTCACAAGTTTGTTAGATGGCTTGTAGACAATCTCAAACATATCTGTCAAAGGTTTGTCCCTCGTTATGTAAAACATTATTTCCAACCGGCATAAGATGGATTCTATCAATGTTGACTCTGTAGTTGCAAACGGTCTCCTTCGTGATAGAGTTGAATTATTGTGTGATTTTGTTAGGGCCAGGGTAAACCTGACCCATAGAACACGATTCTTCTGTCAGAAATCGGATATCGCAAGCCGTTACTGAGATATGCATCAGCGTGGGATTCAAATATTTCTTCGTGCGCTCACGCCACTGCAAGGTCAATGATTTTCTATAAATACAGACCAGTTTCTCATGTAAATTCGCAAAGCGTCCGGTGGCTAAATGCACTGCTTGTCCGGAGTCTACTTTGTCCGTGTTCTCATTGGTTCTTGTCGTTCGCAGTGTTGGGGCCAATCGGAAGGGGTTTCTATTGGCGTTATTCGTTCACCATTGTTCGTAGCAATTAGTCGCGTTCGTGTTCAGTAGGATTCAGTTATAACAGATTTTATGTCTCCACGTAATTTATCTTGTGCATCCCCGACGATAACTTCAGAGAACTTACGCCTTTGCGAAGGGATAACATCCGTTTTGAATTTTGGGGATTATCTTATGAATAATTTAATGGTATAGCGGTGTGTAATCCACTGAGCTAAACGGTAGCAGAAACATTTTCAGGAATGATTGAATTGCACCTATCTGATGCTATAACTGGCGCCAGGCTCTATGAGCGATATGTAGACAGTGTCTTGATTCTTACCACTAATATTCACTCTGTTTTACCTGTAAATCCTTCGAATTCCGTTCATCCCAACTTTCCTTTTTCTCACGAAGAAGAAACAAACGACAGTTTATCTTTTCTAGACATTTTACTCACCAGACTACAGGATGGCTTATTACCACACTCAGTACACCGTAAGTTTACTTAGAGGGGCCAGTATATGACGTTTTCCCCATTCTCGCCGACTGCTTACAAAAGAGGTCCGATGCAAACCCTGCTTTACAGAGTCCGACAAATCTGCCCTGACGACTGTTTAAAAGGGGAGGAAAAATTGAAGGTGTTGCTCGCAAACGGATATACAAAAAAAAATCTGTCAACATTTACAGCCAGAAAAGACCGATTAAAATTGCCGTATGCACGGTTCCTCAGACGCATGTCATTCTAGACCTACCTTACAAAGGCGACCATATCACAATCGATATAAATAAGGAATTACAGTAGTCTGATTTTGCGGTTGCTGCTTACAACTAGGGCATTACTGAGCTTGTTCACAATCGTGATCTACCGAATGGTTTGGACTCACGCGTAATCTATCAGTTCACCTATGGTTGCGGTGGCGTTTATATTAGCAGAACAAACCGACCCCTACTATAAAGAATGGCTGAGCATATGCCGAAGTGGCTCAAACACGAGTTGACGCAAAACAACGAGATCCTATCTCATCTACTTCAATGGATATAATGGAAACGAGCTGATTAAGATGACCGGTTTGAAATATAATTGCACAACCGGAGTGTGAAGTTGATCGCGGTTTTCTAACCAGTGTTAAACAATACTCGTCATCTGATTCTGCTGACTCAGGCAGTTCGTCAACTATCGAATTGACAGCCGTCCTTCTAGAGAGTAAAGACCAATCGTTGACCGTTTTTATTGTTGTTGCTATCTGCATATTCTAAAGATTCTCCCGTTGTACGTTCGTGACTGAAGAGGGTAAACGAAACGTTAACATCTCGCTATGTAGGTCTTTCGTCGTGGGTGATCTAAATCAAAACAACTCACTATTTTAAAGTGCGGCCGATCTTTACTCAAAATTGTTCACTAGAATGTGAGATTGTCACTTTGGGAAATGGTGATACACACCAATCAGAATGACAGTTGAAAACACGTGTCTACGTCTCTCTCACCGAATAGGCATAATCGGTCGTTCAAGGAGACAAAAAAAACAAGTTCGATAGATAACGTCAAGTACAGATTAGGACAGCATAGGGTCAGTTTACAATTGATATGGTAACCAGAGTGAAATTTTTTTATCCTATATTCACTTTCCAACAACACTCCAATGCCGGCACATTCTCTGTTGGGAAGCATCAGAATGAGAGAACTAGAAAGCGTCGGAGCTAGAAAATTCAATCGGCAATCACCGCGCTGTGGGGTGATTTCTTGTTTACTAGACTAGGAGCCTCTCAGGTGTAGCCTGTGAGTGGGGCTAGTTAGACTTGTGTGTATCCCACAGCGAAAAATTGACATCCTATTGTCAGATTGAACAAGAAGTTACGACCAATCGATCATCAGGATGAACACAATCCACAAACCTAGGATTGGTAACTCCGCACCAAACGATACTCAAGCAGTAAGCGATCGAGCGTATGCATGCCTAGTTTCTAACAGAATGCGTATCCGTTTGAATGCTTATTTGGCCAACTTTAACTACCGAATACTGAAAAGATCCTATGCTGTTGGCATGGGACGGAGCACCGAATAATATTAAAATAAAGGGCTCTTTTGAAGAGGTTCAGAGATAAATGATTATATATATATGTATATAGGTCAGATATTGCCTCACACTAGTTGAGCTGATATCTGCCATAAGCGCAAACAAGGAGCAGGCTACTAAGACAGATCAAAATCACCATGGATGAAAAGGAAAACGACAATGGACTTGGTGTAAAAAGAAGGGACATATCTGGATGACACTCACTTCCAATAATTCGTCCTTGCGAACTTCAAACATTTTTAATTTGATCTCCTGCTTTGTTTTCTCAAACAAAGGTGGGAGGTTCATGCGAGTGTAGCTAATAACAAAAAAAGTGTAGAAGATCTGTTCGAGAAGTATCCAGTAACGAATGAGTAAGCAAATACCAGACACACCGTTCGAAAACTTACAAGTCAGGTCGAGTGTGGTGGGCAGATGGTCTACTGTACAATGTTGCTGTTGTTAAATTTCATTATAATACATCTGACAACGTAAACTTTGTACAAGGATATATTGAATGACGTCCGTAAAGTTACTGCAAAAACTGTGCCATATTCCACTGACAGATCAATATAACTTAGTAGTTCAGGAATCAGTCATTTCGTGAACTGTTGTAGCTGTTACCGCCAACATACTTATCACAGACTTTTAGTCTAGTAACCCAATAAATGTGGTGAGCTGGGAGAAACAGATCCGAACTTATCAAATAATCTGCAAGAGGCTCTTTACGAGCAGACGTCTTGGCAGTCCGTAGAAAGTCAAGTCAAGTTTGATGTTGTGCATTCAGAAATAGCATGATCTTCGCCGGCAATTGGGTAAATCCGAAAGCGAATATCCTTCAATGGAGCACAGTGTGAAACTGCGTGGGGCCTATCCCTCATTTTATAAATTGTGAACTGTGGAACCTTCACAGTCCTCAACAGTGATAGGATGTTTGCGTTTCTTGCAGCAATTCGAAATCGTGTTACACTGACCTAAAGTTGGGTGACGCGAGTTTCTACTAAGCCTAGCAGTAGGACACAAAATTAGGCAAGAAAATTATTCAGTAGTTTTACAGACAAACGATCATGAGCATTTTAGTTCATCAAATAAAAACGAGAATAAATGGAAACAAAATTGCAGTTGACACAAGTTTACGTCGATATATGCTTAATTCTTGGGTTTTCTTAAATTAATTTGATTACGAACCTTTAAAGCAAAACGTGAATCAAAGCAATAAAAATGCGTTCACAACGAAAATAACCTACAGCTGAAAGTTTAGTGCTTACTCTGAGGTATTACTGCAAAGTCAACTTCAAGTAAAACGTGAATACAATCTTGTCGATCATCTGATGAGTGCCAGTAGAAGAAAAACTTGAGTACACAAGATAATTCTCTATAATTTCGTGGTTAGCACGGATCAGGTTAGTTATAACCAAAATCCTACACCTGCATCCGTCTACTGAATACATGACCAAATAAAATGCGACCATGCATTCGGTCGATCTGGCCTGGATGTCCAAACAAGAGAGAAAACAACTAAGCCACTGAACCACAAATACCAGATGTACTGGGAGAAACCCACTGACAACTGTGGCACGAAGAAGGCCTTATAATGTTCACGTACACGAAATTAGCCAGATGGATAGTCAGACAATTAACACTAGCATGCTATTGTGACAACGAAGAAACATACCGGTCCAAATGTTGTTGCGCAATGCTGGGAAAGCGATGTTTCCTTGCGCCACGAGCTAGCTGCAACTGATTAAGCGCCAGTTCACGCTCGCATACGGCGACCAGATGTGTCTGTAGCATAGAGAACGGAGGGGCAAATTCGTGGAAATCTGGTTGAATGAAAGTTAAGACTATCTATCTGAATATCGAAACACGTAAGTGAAGGAAGTTAACTAAGAATAGCCGACTAATCTGTATACAATGTGTATAAAAAAATATGAAATAGTGATTGAAAGGTTGTCTTGTAGACAGACAGAGCAGGCGGTCGCAAGCCAGAACTCAGACTAGACAAAACGGATGATGTCACTTACTCGTTCAGGGCCGAACTTTTGAATGTGGGGATGACAACTGATGATGGTCTCTTCCACCACCTGACGCCAGGAGAACAGATCATGCCAGAATCCCAAATCGTCACTGATTGAAGGAGGTCGACTACTATTGGGAAGAAAAAAGGTAGGGAATGAGAAGAATGCAATCAGTTCATAAAGTAGTACAGCACTACCTCCAGGAAGAATACCGCCAAGGAAACAATGATGTAGTGCGACACCTTTTATCGTAAGTACCTCTACGGAAAAAACAAGCCTCCAAACGGAACACTTTTTGGGCTTGAGATGGACCAGGCCTGCCCTGGAAAAAAGTCGCACGGTGATCTCGTTGGATCAAGCGCAGTTTGTTTATGCGGTAGAAATAAGACTGGTCACAAAGGCAGATAAATCGGTTAGCGAGAAACACCTGCTAGCAAAGTGAAATATGATGTATGTGCAAACAACGAACATAAATTGAGATCAATGTAACAGCAACTTTGTTTCCTGAACCGTAGCAAACCAACGCCTACCAACTGACCGTATGGTGTGCGATCGATGCTTTCGTAGCATGACCTCTTGCAAGTGAACTTAGACGGCGGATATAAGATATTTCGCATTGAAATCGATGCGCTCGGATTTGCCGGTTCAAGTAACGCGGTTACAACAGAAAGTTGTGTACCTTCTAGTGGGAAAGCAGAGAAGATTAAATCACACCTTAACAATTTTTCGAAGTTTATTGAAACGGCGAAAGGCCGGATGACATTCCGTAGAATAAAACCTTTCTCTTGTTACCATCCATCACGACTTAAACCTCAGCCCGGATAAAACAGTGGTTATAGTATTGTTCTGCTAGTCCAAAGTTTCCCGGTTCAGATGGTTGTTGGTCGGCTCTAGTCTGGACCTGTGAAGTCTGACAGTATCTAACCTTAGTCTGTGCGACAGCAGCTACCGGACAGCGTGAAACTGGTCCTTTTGCCCTCTCCATCTCTCAACTAGAGTGGCGGTTAAAGAAGAATAGGAATGGAAGCATGTCCAAGCAGCTAGGGCACTTGGACTGTTGCAAGCTGAACAGTAACCAAATCGGATCACAGTTCTCAGATTGAGTTTCCTGTCGGCCCATCCAAAATAAGCACTACGTTCTGATTGAACGCTTTTTGGAGCTTAACGGTGGTGGTCATCATTATCAACGCAGGAATCACTAGTCGCAATCGTAAACAATCGAATGAAGACAACAGTGTGAAAAGTGACGTCTCAATTATTTGTATATATATATATATATATATATATATATATATATATATATATATATATATATATATATATATCAGGATAAGCATTTAGTTTCACGCCAGAATTTCAAACCACGATTCGTAATCATCCAAGATACCAGCTGAACATCGATAATAATATGGTGAGATAAGACGTGGTACAAAAAGATACAAATAACGGGGGTGCCGTTTTTTTTTCAGGCACGTTACCCAAGTGCGAAGTCACCTCGATTGTAAAGATATTAAGGCAGCATGGTTTCGTCAAAATGGCAACAAAGGATCAATGACTGGGCTCGAACTCGAATGAGTAAAGTGCACTCTGTTCATACCGAGAAAGTCAATTCAGCATACAAGACAAAATAACCACCGCTAAGGAACGTACTGCCAGGATTTGAAGACAGTTTTGTAGTCATGCAACGCTTGACTGAGCGGCATTCTCAACGATGTAGTCGTTGATGTAGATGACGGGCCGGTCGATTGACCGGATGTAGTGGTCGATGACACGGAACTCGTCTGAGCAGGGCTTGATGAGTACGATGGACCCGGGGCCAAACTAAGCGCGAAACTTGTTCCACCTAACAAGTGACCACAATATTGAGCCAATAGACTATTTCCTTCCGTGACTTCCACAGCTCTATGAGCAATCTGAAATACAAATCAGAAAACATTGAAATAGTTTGAACTGTTGTAGATATGTAAGGTAATCACTGCAATGGAGGACGAAGAGAAATTAAAAAAAGACATCTAGACATCATTTGATCGGATCATGTTTGGATTTATTTTCACAAGGTCGTGTACAAAGGTGGTTGACGTATTGCAATATCTAGTAGTTAGAGCTGATTCAAGAAAAACACATAAATGTGTGATTTGTTTGAATTCCAGAATTTATCATTGACGCTCTAAGGAAAATAAGTCTTATACCACATACCATTTGCATTATGATGTCATCGTTAAATGGATAGGCACATGCACGTTTAAGTTTAAAAGAAGTGCGGGATAAGGCAAAGTATAGTCATATATCACGATGAGAATCCGCAAGAGATTGTGGCAACCACTAGCGGTGCGGCATTGGGTTAATCAGCTACGAAATATGATCAGTTGTTTATGCGTTTTTACACCGAGAATAACAGCAGAGGAATGAACAATGAAATTAGACCAACTGAAGCGCATGGCTTCATTTATTCAATTCGCTCGGACAATGACGATACATATTGTCGAAAGAAGTCAAAATAAGATCAAATTGATTCAACAAAAAATTAGGAAATAACACGACAGAAGCAACAGATGAACGAGATCAAGAAAGCTAGACTACTGGAACAAGAGTAAGTGCAAGGTTGAGGGTTACTTTCCTCGCACCCGTACGACAAGAAACCCGCTTTTGCTGGACAGTTAGTTTGCTTACAGCGAACTTACATACTGATGACAAACCACTCTTCTTTGAAGTCAAGAATGGTCTATGTTTGAGTATTTAGTTAGGCGTAGCCTGAAATCAATGGGAGAAAGTGAAACATCTATCTACCTCATAATAACCAATCCAACGACTCAAACAGACATGAAAAAACATTTCGCTAAATATTCGTTAACGAAAAGACAAAAAAGGAAAAATTCCATTTAGTAAACCAGAGTTCAATTGTAGTTGACAGCATGTGGGCAATGTTTGCGTGGCAAGCTCGTAAGAGTGTGAGGTGGTAAATTAAGGGTTTACACAGTGAGTACGTAGGGTGATTAATCCACACCTAGTGAGCACAATTTGAGTGCCATTAGTATGTAATCGGACGAGGGAGGAAGCGTATGAACTGAAGACGACAATACATTCTAGGGGCGGTCTACAACTAAAAGAATTTGGATTCTCCAAATATTCATGCGCATAAATGTAGTGAACGGGGAACAAATGAGAGGTTGTACAGCAAACTCACTTGCAACAGTGGCACATGCTGGTTAGTAACAATCATGGGAAGACGACGCCATTCCCGCAGAACTGTGGTCATCACACGGCGACTTTCTAACTCAGATGCTTGGAGCATACTGATCATAGGATTAATTGACGAAGAGGGCCCAGAACTCAATGTGGCAGAATTTATTGAACCTGAACTGCTCGCAGTGGGGCCTGAAGTGGAAGACTGCGAATCACCAGATGCAGTCGACAAGTTCGCAGAACCATATACATCAATATCGGGATTATTTGGTACAGGGGTGCTACCAGTGAATCCAGAAGTACGTCGACCAGCGACACAAGCTGCTCCTTGAATCACTGAATAACGGCACAATTCGCTTCGAGGACATTCGTTAGCCAACTGCAAAATCAAGAAGCAATCCAAATGTGTTTAAAAGATGTGGTAAATACTAACCGTTTAGACTGAATGTGCCGTAACAGTGCTAGAACGTGGAAGACTTACCCTAGCCAAACTGGAGTAGACCTCAGACCAATCACTCCGACGCCATGCTGCATCCGCTTTCAAACCCCAATAAGCGGAACCACCACAAGCACTGCTACTATTTGAACTAGACCCAGGTCCACCTGGTCCGCTGGATCCGAGCGGACCAGACGAACTACTCAAAGACAAGTAAGGACCTGTCGTTTGAGCGTTTGAAGCAAGCGATTCCAGACTATCCCATTGGCCAAGTTGTCTCAAATAGCTGAAGAAAGATGACGAGAGGAAACGTTGGAATAGAAGAACAAACAAAAGACCGACCAGTTGGTAGCATAGCCAGAAATGTTCATCGAGGTTGAAGGAAACAAAATATACATCTGGAATGTTTCCATCCATTCATCGGTAGGAGTTCAGGTGTTCAACATCTAATAAAGTGCAATGACAGTATCGCAGCAGTACGTCGGATTAGTCAGAAAGCGAAATAGCAGTATCCGACCGTTCCCACTCAGATGGAAACACACAGGAAGGAAACGACTGAAGCTAATGTAAATTTGCCGACAGGTGAACAAACAGTTATAAAATCCCCAAGCTCTTTGGGGGCGTAAACGGCTGGTGTACGCGATAAAATTAGCCGAAAAACTATTTCACTCTACAAGAAAGTTCAGAAAGTTACACACCTAAAAAATGTTACACGTACCGAACACAGTATTCATGCAACCGCGATCTATTCACATGTTCACTAAACTGACTGTAGGCAGCGGAGTAGGTAAGTGGAGTAGAAGTGGACGGTGAAGACGACGTAGGCCGAGTGGATGCGGCAGCTGCGGCCCTATTTGACGAAGCTGAGCCTCCAGGTATCCCAAAATTGTCCGAACAAGAGCCTGAGGAACCGGTGGATTGAGACGTTGCTAACTGATCTAACGCCGACTCCAAAGCCCGCAATATATGACCATGCTGAGCGTACTCGAGGCATTTTAACATTGCATTAGACCGCACTGATATAGGACGACCGACAGAACCAGAACCCATTGTGAGCCGGTACCACCAGGCAGCCGTGAGGTAATCCACATCATTGATACTGTCGTAGACGGACACCAGCGACAGGGCTGCAGCACCTGTTGGCAAATCACAACTACTGGAAGGTTCTGAAGAATCCGCAGGAGGAAGGCTCACATTATAAATGAAATCAGATGAAGAATTTGTTTTGAGGGCTTCTGAACAAAGAGATTCAGTGAACAAAGCAACCGTGTGCCATTGACCATAGTTTGAACCGATATACTGCAAAAAACAAAATAGGATAATGGATTAACATGAGTCGCGCATATGAAACAGAAGAACCAGAGTGCAGTGTTAATGTGCGGGTGAGCAAAAATGCTGGGCAAATGCTCAACTAAATAATCTGAAAGAATGTATGGGAACAGAAGAAACTGATGGATAAATCCTATTGAAGTTGCGAATCTACACAACAATTTTAGGAAGGCTCTAACTAGACAACGGTTTCGAAAAGTGGCACATTGTTTGTGTTACAGCTCGGTGCTAAAAGTCTAGCCAAAATCAGCTGTGTGCCGGCTTGGTAGGAAGAAAACCGCGTAAGACTTACACTGATTGCAGGTAGCGGGAGGTACGACAATGCCGTGTCCGGCGTTGTCATCAAGGCTTCCAGAAAAGCTCCTAATGCACTAGGTTGGGGTTCCGCAGGATTCACATGTTGGTCTGAGGTGAGAAAATGCAGTAGCTGTGGGACAGCAAAACACTGAATCTCATTGACTGACAAATTTTGCCCACTCGAAGTTTCATTGCTAACCACTGTGAAGTCAGTATTTGTAACATGCTCCTCGTTCACGTCTTGCATCGCGGCGTCACACGAACCGGGAACTGATGCAGTCGATGGGGGATGATATGGCTCGCAGAATCTCGCATCCGACTGTGTATGACGAAGCAGTAACCCGTTCCACAGCTGATGCCACAACTGACCGAAAAGATGAGTTGCTAGCGCAGGTGAACGATGTATAAGACATAGTAGACCCTTAAAGCCATCTCGGAAGGTAACCTGGGATGAGGATGGATAGCATAACATACGCAACGTGAACACAACTTAATCCAGATAACATCGGTACCGTATAGGCGAAAATGGCGATTAGAAAACACCACGTTCTCAGCACGCACACCAACATAACGCATAGTGTTGTGCAAATGTAACGTTGTTAAGGCACAAACAAGACCGTCTAATAAGGCTAAGGTACGACTAGATGCAATCATGCACAGTGTTGTTTTATCACACTCGAGATGGATTTAGCATCTAACTAAATCATCCCTGTGAGTTTACGAAAATGAACACAGATTTAAACCAATTGAGAATGAACATGTGTCTACATGTAATCACAACTTTGGTTTCATTCGGTAAGCACAGCTTTTCTATTTCAAAACATTGAGCTTTATCCTACAGTGATCCAGATAATCGTTATGACGGCAGTAGTTCACGTAATGTTACAAATAACCGCATTGCGCGTAAAACGATAGCTCAGGAAAAGATTTGACTAGTAAGAATTTCCCATTCAATGAATTTTCAAGACAGACAAAGGATAGGTAGTGTTTCACAGATACAAAATGGTTGCTACGTCTCATGCACCTTTACTCATTAATAATTAAGGCCATCTGAAAACTAAATTCCAGATCTGGTGAACAAAAACGAACGACGGTAAAGCCATCCCAGAGACTGGAATTTGTGATCAAAAGCAAAGGTTCTAGTTCTGAGATCAACATATGGCGGATTATATTAAGAAACATTGCGTGAAGGTAAGTACTTTAAAACAGGATGAAGAACAATCAAGCTCAACACACAAATGCATTAAAACAACTTGAGTTATTCGTCTTGATGCATGGCGCTCCATCTGAAAAGTTAGTTGAACACATTCTGGAAATTAGTTTGATTTTCATTTAGCTTTTTGAGTGGTTGTGAAAAACGGAAGCAGCGTAAAATCGAACATTTCTTCTACAAGTGGACAGGCTTGTTCATAGCTTTGACTTCATTTTTTGAAGGAAAAACACAGGACAGAATGCTTTGTTCCGATTTAGTTCAAGGGGTATACAACAGTGTTGCTGACCGGTTGTTGTGTTGTTTGCTATGGTTTATCCGGGCTCGATTATGTGGGGCTTAGACATACGATTGGTGTCGAAGTAATGCTGACAAAAACGGCTGATGGCCAGACATCTGTTTGTTTCACAATGTTCTTTCAAATATCTGAGAGGGACTGCTGTTCATTGTCCGACTGAGAGCGTTTTATCTAGCACGCTATCAAGCTTACTAAAATCGCCAGTGGCGGAAACAGTGTGACTTCTTTTGTCGTGCTAAAACGTCTTGCTGGTCGAGCTGAGTTCCGAAGACCAGTTTGTGGTACATTCTCAGCAGAGATGTTCTAAAGTACTTGGTCAGATAGATATAGTGGTTGCGGCCACTGACAACTTTGACGCAAACGGTACTGCTATTACTGATCATCAATTTTATTTCCCCGATGCGTGTGGGCCGGTTGACTCATTCAGCTGGATCGTTAATCGGCATTATTCGTTCCACCGCCGGGTGCGACAACCTGATAAGAACTGCTCGACCAGTTTAACTGTAATAAACACACACAGGTCCGGTGTTGCTCCTGGATGTTGCGTGAACTGAGATGGATCACGGTTCTGTGACCAGATTATGCCTGTCCCACTGCGTGTGAAATTTAGCCCGCTGTGTAAACTTAGTATTGGGACAGGCATAAACCGGTCGCAGAACATGTCGACATGCAACAGTCGGAAGTGGCAACACCCAGCACACGCCCATTGTTGGCTGTACAAACACTGAGCCTGGTGTTTGTGATCCGTCACAGCAGCCGGTGAAAGGCCTTCATTAAACCAGACTGAACGGAGTATGGCGCCACACACGACTTTCCGTGAAATAGAGCGAAGCGACTCGATAACAACGTCATATAACCGGGAAACATTGTGTGACATCATTTCCGCGGCACAGATCTGTTACTTCACGATACAGTTCATGAACATGTAGGGATTGTCGGAGCTTAATTACAGTGAACAAACATAAGAAACATCCGGAAGTTTGTTAATGTTTCACGGTGATGAGGGTGGCTGATGAGTAATTAAAGACATGAAATGGTGCATGTGACTTACAAATTATGTTGGGTCAGCGAAGGCTGGACCAACCGGAGTTGACTGTTAACCGATAGCGCAAATGCAAGGCAATGCTGCTGGTGTGTTGGGCTGGAGAACAGATTATTGGCACAAGGAGAGGCTGAAGAATACCGCAACTTGTGCAACGTTGGTCCGGTGACAGAAATCCAGCACAACCAAACCTATTTTGCTCACATCAAAAAGCTACACCATTCACGTAACCGCCTAGGAATTCAGTGGAATCGTTATCCGTGACAGCTCGTGTATCCCCTTAAAAACAAGGATATCTTAAAGATAATCGGCGGGAAGGCTAAATGAATACTTTGTACCATTACTGCTGACTGGTGTACAAGCCTAATTCATGCGATGTGTACCTATCTGTGACCGTGGTTTTTACTGACCCGATTTCGATCCGAATGTCTGCGGCTCGAACGCAACAAACCACATCCAGTTGGAACATTGCAACTAGCCGAGTGCGTAGATAGTAACCACGCACGCTAGCGTAGGCTCAGGTTCGGATGTAGAAAAGGGTTCCAAGACCAGTAGGCGGATGGAGGTAGTGAGCATCACATAGACCACATAGACTTCCGTTCAACAGAAGTAAACGTGAAGCAGTACTTCTTCTAGTCAGTAAATTGTCCTATGCGTCTACGTGACTAATGAGAAGGCCTAGAAATGGTAAACGGCTAAACCGTTCCGAATCACCAACAACCGTCGAATTCACAGGAAAGCTACTCATTTTACCATACCACAGATCGTTTGTGGTAGTTGCATGAACATAGTTAATATCAAATTTCGATACAGAACAGACACCGGATGATAGTTACGAACGGGATAGAACAGACAACATAGTACAGTAAGAGAAAATACTTATAAGTGAATCGTTTTTAAATAAACAACTGAACATCAACAGCAAAATGATATACCAACAAAGGAAAACAATCCGCAAAAATTCAGGAAAGCAAAAAGAACAACAGCTTCAGAGCTATCCTTTTAGTTTTATGGGGTTAAATAGTATTAAAAATGTTTCAACAAATGTCAATGTAACATCACGGAAATATGAATAGGTGTGACCTCGTACGAGTGAGCGTAGCTAAATGGGACCTGATAGATCCAAATATCACACAGAGCAGTGTGGCACTGACTACTGACAAATAATTCTTTGGTACAGTTCAACATACAAAATAGAATACACATTAATTTTTCCTTGACACAGGCTTAATTTTTTAAGTAAATAAGCGAATTGAATGTCCTAAAAACAAATATGTATAAACAACAATGCCTGACTAAAATCCAAAGTACCTGTTTTAATTAACAAGAAAATTAAGTTCGTACAATAGAACGCAGTTGTCTGACAACAGAATCAAAGTACAAATCATCGTCGTATCAAAGACATGTACTACTGACGACTTTTAACGACGGCCAAATTCGAGTTTGCCGGTTCTTTTTAAATGAAGCCAGATGATGTTCAAATCATAAGTCCTACAATGACAAAATCGCATCGCAAAGCAAACTAGAATGACGTCTGTGACTAAAAGTGACCAGGTCACACGCAACTAAGTGCGACTAGAGATTGACAATTTGAGAAGAAAAAGATCGTCAGCCAAGGATGAAGATACAATGACTCGTACTGCTGCCATCCGTCAGGATAACTTTCACATGAAAATACATCCTGTTAACACGGTGTCGAGTACATTAATTATTAACAAACATTAGGTCCATGGTCAAACATATTTTGTAGTCTCTATGGAAAGTTCCTATCACTATAGCGCCACGTTTCTGTAAACATCGTCCAATCTTCTTGAAAAACAAAAAGCACAGGAAACCTAGGGTGTGATAGAACTGTTAGGAGACGAGTTCATCAAGAAAATCTAATCAGGTCATCGGTGACGGCTGACGAAATCAGTCATCAACAAAGCACTGGTGTGTACCAGGGACCAATCAGGAGGGGGTGTGAAAGTGAGCGTAGGTGTCGCGCTAGCCCGATGAACCAATCGGCTAAGGAGTTGGCCCTACTTGGTCACGTAGTAGCGAAGTGGCCTAAGCAAGCGGACAGTGGTTCAACGAGTAAATGGCCATATTTGGCAACTATTTCATGCTATATATTTACAGGCGTTTCATTCATTTGTCGAAATTGAAGTCGGCAGCACAGCGTGTTTTCTCGCAGTCGTGTTCTTCTTGACTCCGCGCAAGGAGATTGGGTGAGGCCAAATAGCAAGGATCAAGGTATAGCCTTCAAGTCGGAATAGAATGTTTGGCAGAGGAAATGCGCGTTACATCAAAAACCTCTAGTTCAAATATCTGAAAGCTATTTAACTTTAACAGAAATAAGTAAATGTCCGTGGAGATTTAAGGTGTTTTTTGAAATTATACCAAAAAAAGAAACGGGAAGTATTCCTCCAAAACTACCTGTTACATTACGTTATACAGACACTCTGTCTCACTGCAACTAACAACTCTGACATAATACTTTAAGAATAAACTTGTACACATGTATGATAAACCGCAATTCAGATCATCAGGACAGAATCAGAGATATCAGAGGAAATAACGTCGCACATAACTAGTAAAGAAACTGACGAACATACTCTAGACGCTTCCTTTAAAGCACTGGACTGCAGTTCGAGGAGGTAATTCAATTTGGATCGTTCACACGACAGAACGGTGGTATTCTCACTATCAGACTGGTCTGGTGTAACCACTGCTTCAGAACACCGGGGAGGCAAGCTCCAAGGAGTTACGAAGCACGAGGAAGTCGTCGAAAGAATGGGTGGATATGAAACATCCACATCACACAGTAATATCTGCCGAAAAGGAAGATAGTAAAATATCACTGAAGCAAACCAACCGAGTAGGGTAACTTGTGCAATTTGAAGGAGTGCACACACACGTATATACAAGGTTGACGCATCTGATTGAAAACCAACATGAAGACTGCACGCAGAACTGGACTGTATACATGCCAGATTATCAAATATCGAAGGTAACACTGGCATCAAGTTAAGAGAACTTACATCAAAAAACAGTGGTAACCAAAATCCATCCCGAAAATGCGCTTCATCCCAGTTGCACGAGACCAAGAGGAACAACAATCGAACCACCAGTGGGGCTGAAGTATACACTGACGGACTAGCTGAATCAGACACGTCTGGATCCCCGGGTACGTCTGTGTGTGGTCGAGGTGAAGAAGAGGACGAATCTGGTCCGACTGGCTGTTCATCCCCGACTAAGCTACTTGTAGAAGTCTCGTGGCCTGGGTTGATTGATTCAGACTGCATCCTTGAGACCTGTGCACTGGGGTAGCGCAACTGTGATGCTTCCATATAAAGTGAAGTGAACTTTTCCCGAATATCCGGAAAAGGAGCAAGCAGGCTGCAGCAGAATGCTTGTTCCAGTTTCAAGTACAGATCGTGATTTTTAAAAAGATTCCCGCTAACATAGACCTATAACCAAATGAAGAGGACAGATAGAGAAAACTGCCAAAAAACAAACCAGTGAGTAGATAAAAAATCGATGTGATGTGCAAAAAAACAACAAAAAGTGAAAACGTTCGCAGTTGAACAGCAGGAGATACAGGAAGCAATGGTCCATATGAGAAAGTGGATCGACATCATCAGATTCCGAAAACAAAACTGAGGTTGTCCAAGTTTATCATAATCAGCATCTGCATCAACATCAATAACAATGAAGATATCTGTACATTACTCGCTGACATCGATGTTTAATGAAGACAGAAACCCACGCTGAGATAAAAGTCCTAATTTAAGGACAACGGAAGATGTGAAGTGAACTTCGTTGGTGAAGTACTGTCCAAATTGAAACGCTCGAAACCGGTGTGGGTACACCTTAAAACAAACGAGCTGGAAGTGTGAACAATACGATACGCTGAGGCTTCCGTTGTCACATTTCAGTGGTTGATTTTACCACATAGACTGATGAACCCGAACCGTGTGGTTCAAAATAAAGTCGCAGTTTTGTATAGCACATCGAACACACCTATTTACACAACACAGCGCCACGCCATTTATTTACATGTCTACGTACAGACAAAAACACGCGTACTGAACAGATCAGGGCGTTTCATCCGGCAGACATAAAAGAAATCCCAACTTCATAGAGCCCTACTTTTACAGCACGGGGGGGATTACTGTATGTGGTCACGATGAACAACGACACGGGGCCAACCCGCTCCTACCTCATATACACACTCCAATATTTCTCGAGCGACGTCTGGCGACAATTCTAACCAACGTGGATAGGCTTGCCAGAGTTTGTGGAAAAAATGGACCTTTTCGCGCGCTGTTGGGGCGAAATGCTCCTCCGACTTTGGTACATTGATCCAGTCGCGAAGGATGCAGATCACTGCACGGAACAGTCGCGCATCCCTAGCACGGTCCAGGATGGTGCACAAGTCCGGGCCGAACGCGCTTTTACGCATCTCGTTGCTCACCACGTTCAGACGGGATTTAATGACCTCCAAGCCAGTGATCAACAGATCGGTCAGTTCTGAGGGAACACAATAAGAAGATGATTAGATTACATAAACATAAATAGGAAGATACATGTCTATGTTCCTAGAGCAAAAATAGATATACTAAACTGCCCACCACGCATTGGGGAACACATCTGAGGGCAGTAATAGATACAGGATCAAACCTTCAAAACGAGGGATCTGTATCTGCAAAGGTCATATTTATTCTCTAACCAGTCGTCCAATTAGAGACTTTACGGCAACCAGTAGACGGTATAAAATGAAGGACGGAGTATGCAGAACTGTTACCAAATGAAGAGTGTTAGGTGGTGACGCTAGATCAACTTGTGTGAAGTGTTAAGTAACAGTCAAGAACTCCGGAATAGGTGCAGGAGAGAGAGGCCTGGTTAGACTTCCGATAAACATGTACCACAGTCGAGTGGGCTGTATAAGGTTCAGCCGCTAACCTAAATCAGCTAACTGCGCCAAAATCCGGTTGTTCATCCTAGATCCTTTTGAACTGTGCATTAGAGCGGCGTGCGACGTTCGCTGTCGTGCGACAGTCGTGCGTTAAGTGGATATCGTCAAGTTACCCAACCACAGACAGCGACAGCTGAGGCAACTGAGACTCGAAGTCACAATCGCGTGCACAAAATGACCAGCGCTGCCAGTGGCTCAACCTTGAGAGGTTAACGGACACAATGCTTAATCGCATTTAAAGTAACCTAAGCAAACGAACTTAAGACGACAAGAGCGCGTTTTCTTATCGCTATACATAACAACAGAGTTGATTTTGTGACGATTCTACTCTACTCGGGTGTGCAACATCTGTGACATTCGTTAGGAGTCACAACAGAAGCAATTTTGGCACGTCCATTTAAAGTCAGGAAACATTCTGGAGAGCATAGCAACTTAAGTACATCCCTGAAGAAAGTGCTCCAACATCAACTGTATTCAAAACTCTACAAATCACTTTGTAGAAGGTTATGGTCAATTCTAAGAAAGAAAGCTCAAACGCCTGAATTTGGAGCAGCCACTTTTAGGAACAGTCATTTCAAAAACCGCCGTCCCTTAATCCATCACAAACACATTTTTGATTTTTTGTTTTGCAAACATGTCTCCAAATACGGGAGGCGCAATACTAGCAGACACATATGACGAAACAGAACAAGTTACACTTCGAACAGGAATTCATTTTTTGTACATCACTTCTGATAATCGTTATGACTCTCGATAAGAATTAGAAGAGAGAAGCAATAAAGGCAACTGCCGCACACTCGAAAACGAGCACAACGTCACCATCAGTTGTGAACAATATGATGAATCTATCCGCAAACATCACGATGGACGAATCGGATTGTGAATTACCGATATCTTCTGCCCGCTAACTGTGAGTTTACCACGGTATTGGACTGACACTCAGTTTGCACCTATTACGAAAAATAATGTTCTTTAAATTTGGTCAAATATACGTGCACGAAACCGAAAACAATCAATGGTCAGAACTGAGAGCAATTCGTGAAAGACGTAGACGAAACAAACTCATTTCGAACTCACGTGCGCTGGCCCCCGAATCCGGAGTCACAGATCCGGAGCCCGGACTGAGCACATCTGGAATAAGTCGACGTGTTAACTTGACCAACTGGACAATACAACGGTCCACAAACGCATACGGGTTGGTACGAACTTGGGTGGCCGTGAACAACAGGAAGGCAGACTGCAACCTCGCGAGCAGTGTAGGCTTTGGTCCGCTGAAGAAGAAGGAAAGTGATGCGTAAGTCAATCAGGGGTCACAAGCTGACTGTTACTGCCTACGAACAATCAGCATTGTAACGACTGATAGAATCAGATATGAAGCACAGGGGTCTAACAGATAACTAGACGGAAGATAATGCTTATGTCAGTTTCGACATGCTCGATGCAATTTTAGGTGATCTAACAATAATAAGGTCAATACAGTCATGAAAAATTTGTGCAACAACGACAAACGAAGGAAGAAAAATCAATGACAGGCATGACGTAACCAACAGATTTTTCAATACGCTATTCGAGATCGCAAATGCCATACGCTGCCTTAACCCAACAGGCAATTTCACTAAATGAACCTACGAACGAAGAAAGACAATTCAACACATAATGACTGAAGAGAAGACAACACATCGAAAAACAACACGAAACCATTTAGAGTAAGTTCAGCTTAACGCTGGATTAACAAAGAACACATGCAACGAACTTCTGTGGCGTTGAACTTTCATGGAGGAAACTACTCACAGCACTGCAGTGTTTGTGTGCCGAAGTAATGGCTCACAACTGTCATGAGATATAAACATCGTGAGACCAGCTGACTAAGCTTATTGACAGACAAAACCATAAAGCGTAGTCACTCTCCTACTCATGATCATTAGCGGTTGGCACAGGAGTTTAGCAGTCGTATAACCGAAAGAAAAAGATAAAGCTAAGATATACAGAAGTAGGCGAAATGGGAATTCGGATGCACAAAAATTCACAAACTTAAATTCAAACAAACAAGGTCAAGAAGCACACGTCCTAAAAACAAACAACGGAGTTGCAGTACGACATCAATACTCAGCCATTTTCAGCACTGAGCAGTGTCCATGGGTACAACGGATCGCGATGCCGTTCGAACCGGGCGACAGTCCACGAAGCAATAGCGTAATAAATAATTACAAATGTAACGCGAAGAACGAAGGAGGAAAAAACGAACAAACGAGAACGAAATAATTAAACGGAAAAGGTGAACTGACAAGTTTTGCTGTATGCCCATTTGATCGTGCCTCACTACCTAAGCACTCCTATGCG
>LUCH01005394.1:0-14540 GCA_013368495.1 Paragonimus heterotremus | reverse complement strand
TCAGCATAGCCCGCCGGATCAAAACAAGCCCGACCACCTCGCCAAGGTAGCAGCATAGGACGGGTATCTGTCATCCACACCTTAGTTAACTGTCTCGAGTCATGTGAGCTGCCCTTTAAAGAAATCAGACCATCCCTCAAGTCCTCGTGATAACCTGTGAATTTGTGCGCTATCTTTTTCACATGTAGTATCATTACCACCCTGTCGACAACCAGTGCCAACACTAATCAGGTAAAATAAAACCCGATTATTCCCTAGTAAAAATGCTTTCTCCGTCACTTTGACACGCTCGGTGAAGCAAACTCACTCACGTAGATTCACCGTACGTTTGCGTTTCTACTGACTGCGATCTTTGTCGTGATCAGAGGTAGGAGGAAGTAACCGACGTTTACTCATAAACTAGGCTGTAACAACAGAAATCCAGCTCTATCTTGCGTTTTGGAGTATACCTCTTGAAAAGAGGTTTGTACCATTGTTGAGAATTTTGTCCAGTGCTCGACTGAATCACTATACCGCTGCGACCCGGGTAGTTCGATTATCAGTGTTATTTGTTAAGCGTTTCGTGTACCCTCGTCGCTCAATTTTCAATCGGGAACTTCACACTTGTAAACACATGATTCTTGAGTAAACGATAAAGCAAAACAGACACGAACAACGGAATAGTATGAACTAAAGTGGTTATTCTAAAATGGACGGTATTCTTTAATGAAGTGGCACCGCCGATAATCGATATGATCAATTTGTGTCCATGGTTGAGTTGCACAGGATGATTTCCGTTGGACACGTCACCGCCGTTTGCGCTGAGATTTGCTACTCGATATATAGAGTCCTTGAGATGTGCAGAATTGTGGTAGTCGATTGCCACTGTCAAGTGTCTTAGTGTTCTGTGCAATCTCTACTCTAGCTTGGTCGCGAGATTC
This sequence comes from Paragonimus heterotremus, assembly GCA_013368495.1. Classification (NCBI taxonomy): domain Eukaryota; kingdom Metazoa; phylum Platyhelminthes; class Trematoda; order Plagiorchiida; family Troglotrematidae; genus Paragonimus; species Paragonimus heterotremus. The sequence goes on along the minus strand of LUCH01005394.1, from coordinate 13,620 downwards.
GGTTTCTTTGTCATCACAGACCCTGAGAAAGAACGGCTCACTCATAGTATTATCCAAGGATGACACCAATGCTGGGGTCGTAAGGGCGTGTTTCAGGCACACAACACATATTCAGTTCCAAACTCGAGATTGTGTTTGCCAGAGGAGCCTGGTAACCTATTTGACAAAAAGTGCAGACGTTGAAATCGCCAATGTGACATAACGTGCCTTTCCTTTGTCAAACGTTCTAATACGGCTTGACTGCTAGACCTGGGTCCCTGCTATGCGGCTTCACCCAGTCCACTTGCGCAGAGACAAGAACACGATTACGGAAAAACACGCTGTATTACCGACTACCAGTTCGACAAATGAATGAAATATCCGTAAATATATATCATGAAATAGTGGCCAAATATGGCCATTTACTTGTTGAATCACTGTCCGCTTGTTTAGGCCACTTCGCTACCAAGTGGCCAAGTAAGGCCAATTCCACAGGTGTTAGTTTCTCGGGCTAGCGTGACACTCACGCTCACTTTCACGTCTCCTGCTTGCGCAACACCCACGCTTACTTTCACGTCTCCTGCTAGCTAGTCCGACGCGTCCCTCAATGTTTTGTCGATGTCTGATTTCGTTATCGGTCATCGAAGGCCTGACTGGCTTGCAATGATGACTGATTTCATCAACAGTCACAATGTCCTGACTAGATTGTTTTGGTGAATTTGTCTCCCAACACAATGTTTACCGGTTATCTTACATTAGAGAGGGAAATTAGCAACGGAGGAGGAAGGAAGTGAAAACGATTAGCTTGGCCTACCAGAACAACTGACTTCTGATACTTCTCGGTCGTTTATACCGCGGAAGGAGAATGACGTGGAGTAGTCCACCTCCAGTCTCTGACTCGAAAGTCTTACCAGCGAAACAGCACGAGGGTAAGGTTTTCTCGGAGGACCCTACTCTGACCCAATGACTCGGCAGTCTGATTCCCTTGGCATTGAGAAGTTTGCTTGGTCCGAAAGCGCAGTGAATAAGACAAGGCTGTCTGATTCTGATCACTGCTGTATGCAGTGGGTGTATTCGAAGCTGCATCAGAATGACACCGAAAGGTTTTCGGTGGTATTGGGTGGTACGTCAGCAGTTACGGTCAACCGTTAAACCATCGTAGTGGTCTTCTGTTGGAGGTTACTTTTTCTAATCCCCTTCCGTAATCTGAAGACAGCAGTGCCACGAAATGAAAGACAGTACTGTCGTACGTTCACATGATCGTGCCTCGCTAATTAAGCGCGTATTTTGTCTCGTCCCGATGAATGTTACACTATAGGGCTTCTCCAGCCATTCTTTGAACTGCCACTGGGATCGGCGTAATGTTGCAGATGTTTTATTGCAAGCGGATTCATTATGCGATGCAAATTAGTGGTACTATAGAGTAAGGACTGTAAACAGCGTTGGGAGGTGAAAGCGAACTCGAAAGTCCTACGCGCGTATTAGGGAGGGAACAGGGATATCGTAAGCAGTCAGCATTCGTTGTACAAGGACACACCTTTACAGAGTTAAATCGGTGTACTGGGGATGAGAATTTGTCACTGACTGGCAAAAGTAGCAAGCGATTATTCACAAACTGTAAACTAACTGATCAATCACTGAGCAGAAACTCTGACAATGCATATGTTCATCCAATATTAGTGTTGTACCTTAAAACGTAGTTAGGTTGGTCAGCTATCAAATTGTCCTGGGCTTCATCGTACGCGAGTGGTTTCTTCAAAGATGCTCTTCCTGGCTTAAAGTGCAATCGATGAATGAAGTAAAAATTCATTGACAAGACGGTCTTATAACACAGTAACGGCAGAGGTTGACAAATCTCCACTGTGGTTGCCGATCTCAAGATTTCTGGCGCTACACATCATTTTGTCCCTATCACAAAAAAAAACTTGTCACGTTTGCAAGCGGTGTCCTGCCATTGTCGTAAACCAATCCATGAACTTTCAGCTTCCCATATTGCCGTTATCAGTCGTGCAATCAAGATAGGTCGTTGACATATCTAAGTTTGTCTGACTGCGGCAAGACTTGAAGCCGAAGAGGAATTTATGGGCCTTATGAAGAAAAACAATTTTGGAAGTGTTGCATCCATGAATCCTTATGACGGTGATTAATGAAGTTCTTGTATCATAACGAGCAGACTATGTGAATGTCGCATCGTAAACGTAGAAGATAGTTACGGTCAAGCAACAGTATTGTATTGTAGCATGGAGGACAAACGTACGGTAGAAAATACAGGCCACTTCAAGCATAAGCAGATTAAAACCCACACTGTGACCGAAAACCGTTTAATAGAGCACGATCTGTATTGTCCAGCTCGCATGTTTCCATGCCACGAGCACATTCGCGTTTATGATGCGGAGTTCCAAACCACAACACAGTGGCGGTTTCCACTCACATGCCGAGTACACTTCTGCTTGGTTTGCGTGTGGCCGACACTTTCTGTTGTGGTTTTTCGTCTACCACTTCTCGTTCGTTGGTCAGATTTCGTTGAGCGATGGCTCGTCCAGTCGCCCGTGTTGTCCGCAATCTACTTACTATGGGCTTTTGGACGTAACTTCTCCTCGTGTTGAGGTATTCCGCCGAGTGTTAGAATACTCACACCTCCGGTTTGACAATCCATCACGCTCGCCCATCCCTTTGAAGAACTTGCTCCGATTGTGCCGGGCTGCAAGATGTACATCAATGACCCATCGCCCACGAGGACCTTAGTTAGTACGGAAGCTCGTATTCCTGCAGTTCGTGTTGGTAGATGATCCATTCCATCATCTTCTATATTTGCTTGCGTCCACATTGGACGTTTCTGGTCGACCATAGTCTCTTACTTGCGCTTGATCTCCGATCTTGAACGGGCTTCATTTACGTGTGTTGTGCCTCACGCCACATCTTTGTTTATTTCGGTGTTATGTTTCCGTTGTCCGTTAAAATGCACGGTGTTCCAGGTGTCATCGTTCTTGCAGCAATAACTGACCTCCACTGTTTGTGGACACAGACACCGAAGAGAATCCTTGGCTCCCTCCCATATGTAAGCTCAAACGGTTAACTCTGAGATGTACCATGCTTCATCGTGCGGCATTCAAACAGTAACTGTGGTAGTCCTTATTCCCGATTACTGCCACTGCTGTTCAATCATTCTTTCATTGTACGACTGAACCGCTCCGTCAACCCATTCGTTTGTGGATGGTTCGACGATGTTCTCGGGCACTGAATTCCCCAATTCTTCAGCATCTCTGGAAGTTACCGCCCCTCAAAACACAGGCCCAGGTCCGTGGTAACTCTAGGCAGTGCTCCAAATTAAGCCAGGACGTTGTTCACGAAGATATATGCAACCGTTCCGCTTGTTTGATTTGCCGTGGGAAAGGCTTTCATCTACCGTATGTGGTCGATCATTATAACTACGTAGCAATTTCCATTTGGGCCTGTTGAGAGTGGACCAAAAATGTCTATGCCCCATGTGTGCGCGACTTGCTCTGTTACGATGGATCTCACTGGCGGTGTTGTCGTCATTGTTTCTCGATTCCGTTGGCAATTGGGACATACTCAAATAGAATCGGTCACATCTTAGGCTAAAATACTCTACGCCGCAGTAGGTCGAACATGTGTTTTCTCTCCATATGAACACCTGCATGTGCCAGTCAAATCACGCGTTCCCTCGGGTCCACTGGGATAAATAGCAGTCTGTGGCGTCGCAGCCCGCTTTGTACATCCACATCAACAACAAGTTGACCGTTATCCAAATGTGACCAGTCTCAGATAAGTGCCAGCTCATTCAGTTCGGAATTGAATGTCTTGGGTTTGACTGCTGCTAGCAAGTATTCACCAATTTCGCGTACTTGAGGGTCTTGCTGTTGATTGACAACATCTCTGTTGATAACCAGTACTTCGTTCACGGGTGTGGCTTCAGTCGGCAGCTCATTTTCCTGTATTAGTCGCAAAAATGCGTTAGGCACTTCGTCTCTGTCATAGACATGTCTGATGGTAAAGTTGAACTCTTGCAGTCAAAGTGCTCAGCCCGCCAGTCATCTGTGTGGATCCTTGACCATCTTTAGCCAGGTCAGGGATTTGTGGTCTATCTTAGCAAGGAAGACGTTCTCTATCAGGTAGATCTTCTACTTTTCTAGCACTAAGACAATGGTAGAATACGTCCTTTCCGATTCCATCAGTATTCGACTGGAGTACTCAACTGTCTCCGATGGTTGTCAAAGAACTGCCCCAATTCCAATATCACTTGCACCCACTGACAGGGAAGGGTTCATTCGGTATTTTGGCTTCGTGCAAATGTGCAGTTGGAACGCATCTTTGAATGTCACTCGCTCCAGTTTTCTGAAATCAACACAAAATCGGTAGATTATATCCGACTTCCTAATCAACAGGACCGGTGACGGAAATGAGTTGCTTGTTTCTGTAGGACATTTTACGAAGGTCAAAATTACTTCTGATTGACCTTCTCGGACTCTGTCCCGTGACCCCGCCTAACTAGACGCCTGTTATTGTTATTCTCACAACACGCGTCTAAAATTAATAATTGCTCCAGCCCGCCTCCCTCAGTTATTGAGTCTCACTCACCTGCCCACACACCCACTGTTATCTATCAATCGCACCTTCCCCACCCATGTGAATACGGCCTTCTTATGGGCCGTTGTGAAACTGTTACCAACCCATTGGTCTGTCCGAAGACCGGCTATCTAGACACACATCAGACCGATCCGATCCCACTTCGTCGGTTCGTCCATGTTTGTCGGTCACCTGTGCATGCAGTTGTATTTTTGGACCCTTGACGGCCTATTGCAGCCAAACATTGTATTTTATCCCGCGGACGCAAACGAACTGAGGTTTGTTTCATGTAACTGGTTATACCGTTTACCTCAACAGTAACACGTTTTCAACGACTCAACTTGCTTTTGACATTTGGCGTCGTTGGTTACATGTGCGTCGCTCAACGTTTGTCGGAAGAACGTACAAACTCCTTCAGCTGGAATCAACTGGAATGATGTCCTCCAGTATGTTGATCTGAATTCCCTGCTTGGCTGTGGGTCCATCTAATGCTCCATCCATTTACAGGACCCGTACTGGTCATCTGCACTAGTGAGTTGATGAGCGAACTCATCAACACTGGTTGACCTCTGGAATAAGGCATTCTGGTGAAAAATTCGCAATGACCCTGCCCACTTGGCATTGTTCCTTTGTCTGATCCCAACAGAATTTCATGGCATCACTATCGACATGTAGCTCGTTCTTCTGCAAGTCTACATTTGCCTTCAATCGACGCAGCAGATCGGCAAATATTAGGGCTTCTTTCACGTTGTCAATTACTAACTTCGCGTGTCGTAGCCCCGCACCACTTATATGAATCCAAACATTCCGAATCCCCAGTATCTTCAACGCCATCCTCCGATCGCGACTAAATTCCCTTTACCAGACATAACGGGCGATCTATGCACCTTGCTTGTAATTGACGTCCCTGTCCCCGTGCCTACTACCGTGATCTTTTGTCCTGTCTCAGTCATCAATTTTATCCACGGAACGCCCTAACAACCCGGTACAACAGAGGAAAAATAAAAGCAAGAAAAAAACGCTTGCTAGGGCTATGGCGGCCAAAATGTCCCACCCCGTTACAAACAAATCAAACGATGCTCCACACCCGAGTCTTACAGTCAAACACGAAGCGGTTCATCCAATGAAATTAGATAGAAGTTCAATTATTTTAGGCTACCTAACCGATAGTGCAGACCGCAATCACTATTGTACGTCTTATATTCCCTCTTCACAGTGGTCACTCGATAATAGATTCCATATTTAAAAAAGAGCCCGGGGCTCTTGCAAAAATCATAGGGGAATTAGTTTGAACCCAGTCATTTCTAAGGTCCTGGCCTCCATTATAGTTCATCGACTAACTGCAATTCGGGAGTTAAACATTGGAGAAGAACAGGCAGAGTTTCGCCCTGGCCGGGGATGTACAGATCATATTTTCACCCTTCATCAAATTTTGGATCAGCGTCATGTATACCGCCGGCCAGCAGTGGTCATATTTCTCGACTATAAAGGTGCGTTCGATTCGGTGGATCGATCTACACTTTTAGAGTGGCTTAAACACAGGAGTGTACCGTGTATGTGAACATACTATCGGCGCTTTATTCCCATACTTCAGCTCAGGTTAGGGTTTACGGCGAACTATCTGACAGTTTCAGCACAATGAGCGGCGCACATCAAGGCTGTCCACTTTTACCGTTTTTGTTCAGCTTCGTCATAGACGAAATAATGGAGGGATGTCTGCGACACTCACAAGATGCCGGTGTGGACCTCCTACCTGGTGGAAGGCTGACTCATCTTGATTGTGCTGACGACAAAATGTTGCTGTTTGACAACTTTCAGGCAGCACCAGCAATGCTGAAAGCATTTTCGCGTTCTGCTAAGTACTTTGGAATGCGTTTTGTAGCCCTGAATTGCAAATTGCTTCTGCAAGATTGCTGTGATTACGTAGAATTAATGTTAGATAACGAAGTCATGGAGGTTGTTGACCGATCTGTATATCCGGGAAGCTGCATCAAAGGCAGCGACGGAGATATGGGGAATGAAATAGAGGCGCGTGTTTCTAAGGCTAGGGCGGTGTTTACTTATCTGAGACATCTATGGCGACAGAGAGGTATTTCTCTGAAGCTTAAGGGTCGCGTATATCAGACAACAGTGAGGGCTGTATTACTTTACGGCAGCGAGATCTGGCCGCTCAGAGTAGAAGACGTGAACCACCTTCAGGTTTTCGACCATCCATGTCTGCGTTCAGTCGCTCGTATCGAATGGCACCAATGGGTAAGCAACGAGGAGGTTAGGAAGCGGGTGTTTGGTACTGATTGTCAAACGAGTTCTTTTGTTCAGTCACTACATTTGCACAGATTTAGATGGTTAAGCCATGTACTAAGGATGCCAGCTAGTCGTTTGCCACACCGAGCACTGTTTGCCGATGCTACGGCCGATTGACGTACGGTGCGAGGTGGATAGGCGATGACTTGGCGTAGACAAATGAAATCGTTCACGAAGAGGTTGGGCACTGTAGATCGGGTTCATCTCCCGGGCTAGAGCCTTCGCAGAGTAGGTGGCTTGAAACTTTAGGTGAGATGGTGGCTAACCGAGCTCAGTGGCGTGAATGTTGTCGTTGTTTGTCTGGGTTGTCTGTGAAGTGAGTGCACTTAATGACGCGGGGCAGTGAAAGCCGTGAGGAACCTGTTTTGTTGATGACGCCTTACTTTTTCTTATAACTCGATTGTTTGTCTGCAAGGTGTAGGCGCCTTGATGTTGTATGTTTGAATGTAGACGTAGCTATTTTTAGTAGTTAGGTCTATTCTCCTCCCCTTCTTTTTTACTCCCTTCTCATATGCGTTTCTTCTACTTCTTTTCTCTTCGCGGTTGTGTGACAGTTAAGCATCAGTGTGAACCACTGATGTATTGCTATCTATGATGATGGTGACAGTGGTCACTTCCCACATGTCCGAGAGTACAGGGGCTGTAAATTCTAATAGGTCATTGACGAAACACGCAAGACTGATTCATGCTGTTTTGTGTGGAAAACGAATCAAACCCCATTTTTAAAAGCAAATTACACAAGTACAACAGTCAAGTACTGGTAAAATAAACTCATATTACATTAAGAACCCGATCGATAAATTCTGTATCGTTCTTGATCAAATTATACGAAAATGAAATAATCCAAAGGACATCATAATACTTACTTTTCACTATATAAGGTGAATGATTCTTGAATGATTTTCAAGGTGGCAGAATAGATATCAAGAAATTCCGCGTGGGTTGTGATCTTTTGTCGATTCGAAACGTCTGCTGGGAACCGTTCGAGAATAGACCGGAGCAAGTTGGAGCACGACCTAATTAATCTCACATTGGTCAACTGCCGAGTGAGCAGACTGCAGAGGCCCGGGCCAAAGTATTTCACATTATGAAGTAGCGTTGGACTTTCCTAGGGGGAAACCGATGAGTTGACGAATTATTAGCTTCCAATATAGAAGCCTGACGTGTCAAAAACAAAGAACTGGAGAATTAGTATCACACAGAATACGAGGGTTATATTCCAGACGAGGAGTACAGAGAGAAAATTTAAATAAGCAAAACCGGAAAACGATTGGGTTGTCTACTGAGAATTTCCAAACATTTTATTCGGGTAGGATGCACAAAACAAGAAAATGTTAGACACCAAAAAAGAAGATAGGCACTAAATTGGATGGCTGAAAAGATCCATCATTAAATCGACGGGACAACTCATTATCATCATCATAGCAACCATGAGCCTGACCAAAAGGTACTGTGACTCAGGCCGACGCTCAAATCAACAGTTACGTGCAGTGTCCTACAAGAAAATGTTAATAGGAAGGTTGAAAATCATTAAAAGAAGACTAAGCGGGAGAACCAGAAATGGTATGGATGCCAGCACACCATTGACTGCGACTCACCGCCATCTCGGATAGCGTCTCTAACCAGCCATTGAGTTATCGCAAGCACCCCATCCAGTCAGGCGTGACCACGTTGTTGTTTGACCACCACGCGGTTTTACCCAAGTGTTGGTTGTCTCAGTATATAATGCCCGGTACGGTAAGCGATCAGATGACATACGCAGTACGTGACCCAACCATCGCAGGCTGTGCAACGTGATTACTTGACCAATAGATCGCGCATCTCGAACGTTCCGAAATACGCGTCGGTGAACGGCCACATTGCTCAAGCGAGCAGTCCACTTAATATGGGCCAATTGGTGGAGACCACCATGATCAAACACAGCAAGCCTGTTGATGTCTTCCTTGTAAAGAGGCCATGTTTCCGAACCATAGAGCAAAAGAAAATGTACACAAACATTATACACTCTTTTTCCTAGCGAAAACCGAACGTCTTTTCGACGCCAGAGATAACGCAGTTTGGCAAACGCAATTCGTGCCTTTGCTATTCCCGCTCATATCTCGTCAACAATATTACAAGCTGACGAGAAAGTGCTACTTAAGTATGTGAAACTGTTCACAGTCTCAAACGGATTACTTGCTATGAAGAAAGTATGGGTGAAAATGCTCAAGTCTTGAAGAAGCACCTTGCACTTTGAAGGTCCGAAGCGCATTCCATACAAACCAGCCAGATTACTCATTTTGTTCAGCATGGTCTTCGGAAGAGGGGCAACGTAAAACATAGTTATCCGCATACTCCAGATCGGTCAACCTAATGCCAGGAAGAAACTCAACACCAAGTTCACTGGGATGTTCAAGCGCACTCTTCAGAATGTCGTCCATGACAAAACTGAGTAGGAAGGGGGCAATCGGACATCACTGGAAGTGATGAACGCCCGAGACAATTGTCTATAAACTCTCACCCTACTTGCAGTCGGCATACAATGGTTTTAATAGATTCACTTATTGCCCTAGTATTCCCTTGTGGAGAAGGCAGCTCCAGAGAATGTTAAGAGCTACTGAATCGGGAGCAGCCTTCAGGTGTAAAAAGACCACGACTGTCGGCTGTCTGTAACAGTGTCGACGTTTCAAGACCCGTTGCAAGGTAAAAGTCTGATCAATGCACCCTCGACCGGATGTGAATCTTGTCTGTTCTTCGCGTATCCGACTTTCTCTTGGCTTTGTGAGCCGACGTAAAATGGGGCCAGTGAATAACTTGGACGCAACAGACATCAAACCGATGCCTCTGTGGTTGTCACATAGACTACGGGTCCCCTTTTGGAAAACGGGAATTACTGTTAATAAGCACCTATCACGAGGCACCTCTTCAGTCTCCCAAATTGTCTGGGGGAATTTGGCAGTTCTGATATCTCAAGTTGAACATCACCCGCAATTGATCGCAGCTGTCGCATTCCCATAGACTTTCCAGTCGGCCGCTTTCGAAAAGAAGCACTAGACTCGAGTTTCGCTCTCATTAGAGCTCGTCAGTAGTGCATATCATCGCCACTGCCAGGACTTGAACCACGGACACGCTGTTCATGAGGCAACCGTGTTTACCACTGCGCTATTGACCTGACATTAGGCACGACCGGATTATCATATGTGAACACTCAACCACTTTCTGATATCAACCTCTCCTCACCATCCTTGTAAAGGAGAGAGGCGGTCTGGTCCAGAGGTTCTATTACGCTTCAATAACTTGAGCTCCAGGACCACTTCTGGTTCCAACGGAGGGCCGTCTAGAACGCAATAACTGACCATTCGGGTCTCGTCGTCCACATGATCCGATTGAAGCCAACTGAACTGCATCACAGAGGAACGTGAACAAGTTATCCACGGTCAAAACAACTTCAAAATCTATTACCTCGGCAGAAAAGGTCGTTTCAGAATATCAGAAGTACAACGGAATATAGAATTTGGGGCACATAATTGGAGTGACAAAAAGCATCATTTCTGTTGAAACGAATCAGAAATAACCAAATAAACCTTGGGAAACAAATATACGAGGCTTGGGATAACAACCAGTAGGAGTTGGTTGCATACATGGGAGTGCCGATCAGACAAGCTTTCCACATACCCTCGGAAAATCTAGTAGAGTGACTCTTTTCGGAGACAACAGACTGGATTTTTCTCTTATCAACACAGCATATCGATCAGGTAAATTTTCCGTCCTCATATCATAAGAGGTTTACTATTGTGTAAAACGCTAGAGTACACGCGGGTAGCCTCTAGCCAATAAAAAAGCGATTCATAAAACTAGGGCTCAAAACACCGACCATATGATTGACGGAAGGTGTCGTCATCACTCAGCTGTCTGGAACTCATTGGCCTTTGGCTCCGCAGTATACCACCAACCAGACGGACGGAAAAGCAAGTTGAAGAGAACATCAATAGCAAATTGAAGGGCTTAACTGTCCAAAACTGGATAATACTCTCAATGACAGACCATAAACTTGGAACTTACAAGCGAGGTGAACAGAATGCGCAGCACATCCAGGGTCATGAGTAAATTTGTAGTTTGTGCTGCACCGAGATTACCAACAGCACCTGTGGCAGAACTGGCATTGGGGCCAGATTTGCTAACGGAAGCAGACGAAGAAACAGAAACGTTGGAGATGTTCAGGCCTGATTGCCCACCAGGTCCAGTGGACGTGCCACCAGGTATGGATGTTGCATCATCCATAACAAAATAGCGATCAATGAAGCTGAGACGAAGTTCGCAATTCTGTGTCCCCCAAACATCCGGTCGAAGAGTAAATTCCAGTTGCGATAGAGCACGCAAAACAGAAGCTTCAGACAAGTTGCCATTCTGACTGGTGTCAACGGCCTAGCAAGCAAAGAGAAAAGACAATAGAAAAATAGTAACCCAAACACTAGTGGTTGTGCCTGAGATCAAAGATGAAGGCACACACGAAATGAGCTCAGAAAGTAACCATTATGTTGCTCACGAACAAACTTCGGGTTACAAGTTGAAATCCGATGTCAAATACCTAACTATTCACGAACATGTGTAATAGTACACAACTCCAGGTGAGTTAAAGTTTACACACTTCACACCGAGTGAAAAGACACGTTGATACTTCGTAAATCTTAAATAGAAAATTACTGAAATTGCCTGAAACAACTAAAACGTTTTCGATTGGGGCAGAATCAACGAATGTACAATTTGGGCACGAGAAATTTTGCGGCGAACATGAGAGTGCTGACAAAATCACAGTCGTAAATGTTCATGAAGCCAATGAGGTAAATGATAGGGGCCTGCAGGTTCTAACGTGATCAAAATTAAGGCGGTCGTTGCCAGAAAAATGTGCGACTGTAAGAGGGTTTACAAAGAACAGGTTTCATACCAGCCACCCGAATTTCAGAAAAACCAGCGTTGCAAGGCCTATTCCAAGTCACAGTTGAGGAAATATACTGAGTCATTTCTGAAGAGAACTAAGAAGTGATAGAAAGCGGACTTCACACGACATTCTGAAGTACCACACTGGTAAAACATAAAAACACCCGCGAACTCAAAGTTGTTCAAAAGGGTCGTACAGACTGCTACTACTAATATCTAGGTTAAAAGACTACGTCAGACAGTTCTGTCAGATACCTCACAGAGTTCGTATAACAAATATCACTAATATTAATTGAAGGGTTCTTATTTGTTTTTCTCATAACGTTCGCCCACCCACACCATCAATGAGGTATTAGAAGTTGGATGACATGAAGCTATAGGATTCGACAAACACATACCTCGTTAGTCGAGCTTGTTACCAACAAAAACGTTTTTCAGGTGTGTAGTGATGAATATTCAAGAAAGAACATACATAGAAAAGCGAAGGAGATCTTGCAGAAACCGTAGGAGGATTAGCTTGACTCCAGTCATTATCAAAATTCCGGTTTTCGTTATAATTCGCCGATCCACTACAGCTGGAGAGACAGCATTAGAAAACAATAAGCAGGGTATCATATTGGACAAGGATGTACTGAACGAATTTTTACCAAATGCCAGGACAGCGTTACACGTGCCACTGGTCAACAAAAGCTCTATCTTACGACTAAGAAGGTGTTTGATTATTCACCCCCCCCCTCAGAGTCGCTTAAAAGAAACAAGTATGCGAATACACTGCAGATACTTTATTCCCAGCACCAAAAATTGCGTACGTCAGGGATGTCTACTCTCACCAGTTTTGTTCATGTTTTTAACAGACCAAATAATAGAGCACTGCCTGTGACACTCACAAGCAGTCACTGTGAACTTCCTATTCGGTGGAAGATTGAGTGATGTTGATTGCGCTGCGACATGGTGCTGCTGTTTGACAATTTAAAAGACAATGCTAACCGCTATTACGCGCTGCGCTCCCGTAACATCATAACAGCCATGAGCCTGACCAAAAAGTACTGTGACTCGGACCGACGCACAAATCAACAATGACGTGCAATGTCCTACGAGAAAGCGTTACTAAGAAGTTTGGAAATTAATAAGAGAAGAGTAAGTGGAAGAACCAGAAATGATATGGATGCAGGTACACTATTGACTGCGACTCACCGCCACCTCGGATAGCATCTCTAACCAACGATTTGAGTTATCACGAGGACCCCCATCCAGTCAGGCAACACCTACCCACTTTGTTCAGTGGAGCAGTCAGGGTCTTCACATGTCGTGACCACACTGCTGCTTGACCACCGTGTGGTTCTGCCCAGTAGCTGGTGAATTCAGTGTATAATGCCAGATACAGGAGACGATGACCCAACCACTGTAAGCTGCACAAAGCGACTACTTGAACAATTAGTCGCGCATCCCGAATGTTCCGGAATAGGCGCCGGCGAACTGCCACATTGCCCAAGCGATCAGTCCGCTTAGTGTGGACCAAATGGCAGAGACAATGATGGTCAAACATAGCAAGTCTGTCACCATCTTCGTTGCGAACAGGCTACGTTTCCGAACCATAAAGCAAAATGGAACGTACACAAACACTATATACTTTTCCTTTCAGCGACAACCGAACAACTTCTCGGCTCCATAGATGATGCAGGCTAGCAAAGGCCCCGTTAACTACTGCTGTTGTGACCGCAAAAGACGCTCGGCCAGAGAATTCGTTTATTGAGCAAACTCCTGCATAATTCATGTCAAAAAGCAAACCATAAACACGTACACTCATCTGCACGTCAGACATACACTCACATA
>LUCH01005393.1:16060-40479 GCA_013368495.1 Paragonimus heterotremus | reverse complement strand
GCAAACAAAATAAGGAAATCTCTACATACTAACTGCTCAGGGAACACTAAGAGAACGGCTGTGCTAATAGGCATCGTAAAATTCAGTAAACAGCGCGCCGGTAAAATGTTTCGCCGGCAGACTGCGAGTCTGGCCAAACCGGAGTCGGACCGACTCAGGTATTTCGTGCAGGCCAGTTCCGGTCCGACTGGTGGCCAGACACGGTCCGACTCCAAGCCAACTCTGTTTTGTTTGCTGGGAAAGGTGGATATTCCTATCCTTATCGTCCCAACCTGGTACATGGTTGTTGCATTTTTGGAAGCCACATGAATTGTGCTATGTGTTTGGCCTATACAGTTTTTGTCGTATCTTGGTTAATAAGGGAGATACGAAATTTCGAATATCACCATGAAACTTTCTCAAAGAGCGTTATCGACGGATTAGTTCATTCTGTAGCACTGCTACCGAAAAATAAGTACGTAAGGCAGTGCGTACAGGGTGAGCAAATTTTTCGTTCGCATATTCGTTTAAAAAAAATTTAAAAAATCGAACATGTATGGAATGGGTAATTTGTGGGGCAAATTACCTATGGGGTGGTTTTGAGGGTAATTTCGGGTCATCACCCCTAAGGTTACCGGGTCAAATTACCGAATAATTTTCAGAAATTACCTGGGGTAACTTGAGAGATTTTGCTGGCTGGGTTGTCATTAGGTAGTGAGGCGATACATAACACCGATTAAACACTTCGAGCAACCGTTCTTTTTGAAGAAACACCGAAGACAGCCTGCTTGAATAGTGATAATGGAATCTGCCTATACGAAAGTGGAGAGATACTCCGGTAGATAAGCTTCCATTCCAACCATTTTTCTCCTTGGTTTATTCTACCTTCCCGGTGATTCTTAAAAATATCTACTTGTTGCGTTCGTTGACAACATTATCTTCACCCATTTTCAATGCTTCGGGGCTATTCGGTTTCTGACTTTTTCCTACCGCCAAGAAAGTGGGTTTTCACGCAGTGATCCAGCAAAACAGCAACACAGTCAGTCGCATTTTTTGAAGACATTTCTGGTGCACAATCTTCATGTGAGCGTAGTACTTTGTTCTGAATGAGTGCTGCAAAGTAAACTGGTTTCATCGCAGATGTAATGTTGTCGCATCTGACGTCCCAGAAATCTTAAACTGTCTACAAAGTCAGAGTTGCCTTAACAGTACCACCAAACCGCTTACGCCACCTTTTGAATGTAGACTTATTACACACTGCCAACATAATAGTTGGTTCACTGAACCAAATACATCAGCTTCACTCGTGACTGTTTTATGAATCTGCATCTTCTTCAACACTGTAGGTCAAATTCTTTAAAATAACAATGTTTTGGCCACTGGCATTAAGATCGCCATCCGACCACTAGAATACTTGTTTGAATTCTCAAGCTCGACGGAAGTTCTCACGGACATTTGTCCTTTTTAGTGGCTGACGTTCGGTCATGCTAGGGCTTCCCTCACGTTCACCTCCCCAACGCTCCAACTGGTTTACGCCGAAGTGTGCTCGTTGATCCGGTGAGTAGACCAATAAACAAAGTATGCCTGCAAAGTCATCATTTGCACACTACGACTTCTGGACAGTGTTAACGTAATTTCGGAGAAATTCTGGGCACACAAATCTTAGGGCAGGAAACCAGCGTCACTGTACGGGTAGAAATATGCGTTTTGGAGGCACCACACCGAAGCCACAGTAACTAGATTTTTCCACCCATTTATTGCATCATTCGATGCTTTGTATATTTTCCCAGTTACTGTCTGAGAATCTGTGCTATAGAACGCTGAAATTCGAAAAGCTGCTTATAGCTGAGAGAAATCTATAAGATTATCAGCTGTGGTCCAACACTTCGAATCTTTCCTGTGAACGTTATTCCAAGATTGTACGAATTTTACACGCCGCCTGAAAACATTCATGCTTTCACAGTTTGTAGTGAAATCACCTTCGACGTTCCCCGAGGTTCTAGACTCCCTGTGACTTGAGAGTTGCTCTACTAGTACCACCGTACCTGTTCACATCACCTTGTGAATGTAAATTTACTGCAAACATCTAACGTCACAGTTAGTGGACTGGCGTAGGTATAGCAGTTTTACTCGTGGCCGTGTAATGAATCTGCGCCATATTCATTACTGTGGGCCACATTCATTCGGAGAGCAATATTTTGGCTACTGCCGTTGGGAACGCCGCTCAACTAGTCTGACGCACATTTGAGTTCAGAATGTCGAATGGAATTTCCGTTGACATTCGTCTTCTCTGGCGGCTGTCATGTGGTTGTGATAAAGGCTGCCTCACGTCAAACTCCCTGGCGCCTTCACTTGTTACGTTGAAGTCTGCTTGTCGTACGGTGAGTAAATCAATAAGTGAAGTATTCTGCAAACTCCTTGTTTTCTCACTATGTCTTCCGATTCGCGTTAACTTGAACGTGAGGAAACTTTGAACATAAGAAACAAAGAGCAAGGAGATAGCTCCACTTCAAGTGTCATCTATAAGTAACAAGGTGACTCACTTATCATAGAGTCAAGATCTCCCACATTTAATCAGTGCAACCCTCTCACATGGATTCCGCAGATGGACCCTTACGAAACAAAGTACTGGATTAGTGTTCCAACCTGGTTGAAACGCGTCTATGCTGCATACCTGTGCCACTGCTGAGAGTTGAGCTCCGACCCTCGTTCCAATGAGTGGTAACCAATAGGGCAATAAACACACAACACGACGAAATTCATGAATGTAAGTGCTCAGGCACATTCGCTTGTAAATAATGTTCAGGTTGTATTACCAATGAGTAGTTTGGCAGATTTATGATTTTAAATGAAACCCAACTGTGAAAAGTCAGGGTTTCGGCTGGATTCGAACCAGCGACAGAAACACCACGTTCAGGTTTTCGGGTGACCAAAATAAGAGTCAAACCAAAAGTCTTGATAACTACAACCGGTGACTGCAAGATTAAGGCTCAGTGGCCGATACTTACTCTCTCTATCACGGGAACATCAAATAAGGCAATATAACCAAGTAAATACAGCTTACTATTAACGCTCATCAACATGCTGTCTACACAGAGAAATCTCAAC
The DNA here is from genome assembly GCA_013368495.1 of Paragonimus heterotremus. Classification (NCBI taxonomy): domain Eukaryota; kingdom Metazoa; phylum Platyhelminthes; class Trematoda; order Plagiorchiida; family Troglotrematidae; genus Paragonimus; species Paragonimus heterotremus. The sequence goes on along the minus strand of LUCH01005393.1, from coordinate 37,392 downwards.
TTGGATTATTGATAGCAAAGTGTTGTGTATGTTCCAAAATACGTGTGCATGAATCGTTTCATCAGGCGACCTGAAAAAAGTTCGTCCATCGAGCAAAAGAAATAGTGGTAAATTTACAATTTCACTTCGCTGTTTGGCTAGAAGGACCTTCGGATGATACTCTTTGGATTTAATGTGTATTTTAGTTTACTCAGTTGGCTACTAGATTATATTTAAGTAGTAAAATTAGCAGAGACTAAAACGTTGATACGGAACCGATCCGCTGTGCCTCGGATGCCATCCGAAATGATGTTTAACCATGAGTACTTCAAGCATGTCTTATTTTATTTTAATACCCTTTCAGTATTCAAGTCCTATTCATGTCGGGAATACTGATATGTGGACTAGTTAGATATTACTTGCAAGGTTTCGGCATTTGATATCGTTTCATACAAAGCATGGTTCCCACATTCAGCACTACCATGTGGCGTTCTTCGCTTGCTGACTCACAAAACAAATTTGGCTCGTTATTGCAATATTTACAACCAATATACTTCGAAGTCGACAAAAGCGAATGAAGTGGAAGATTGCTTTGAATGCAGGTGATACAGCTGATAGTCGACAAGTGCAACTACAAGACTGCTAGTTCGTACAATCTCAAAACATAAGTCAGGTTAGATTGACGGATTGTTCGCGTTAGTCTGCAGTTTGATCATTCACGAACAAATCCTAATTTTCTTTTGAATCAACAAGCATTCTTTAACGTTAGCAACACCAGAATGAATGGGGAACACTTTCCACTCGGTATTTGTTTAATTGGTTAAGTGATGAACCAGTGGGGTTCGTGTGGTTTTATGTCATTTCATTTTGATATTTGTGGTAATTGGGAATACGTAATAGTAATCGTAAATGTATTTAGTTCAAACTCGGAGTCAGTTTCTACGCAGTGGTACTAACACAGCAGGCTAGCCAACTGAAATGTTATGTAATCAGAATGTTTACAACGTAATTATTCAAGCAGTAAAACATCAATAGCACACAGTGTTTCGCCATAAATTACAACCACTACATTACTGAACAGTGAACCATTATAGAAAGGGTACCACAAACTTCCCCAATTTCGTGAATGCCGTGGGCTTAAGAACACCCACGCCTACTATCTAGTGTAGTAGTTTGGAATTCAACTGATAATGGCTGCGCACCAAAGGGATCTGATTGCAGTCTTCTCCTATACGTTGGCTATTTCTATGGCTCTCTTTAAAAAGAAACACTAGAAGTGAGTTTTATTCGAAGCTACATATCCGTATCGCTGCCAAATTTCGTATTCTGGCTCACGCATTCTTCATGTTGACCACTGTACCATAAATAAAAATTTTCTGCACTACTGCCAGTGAATAGGCGGTAGGAATGGTCGCTTCAGATGAAGTGTCTTTCTCCAACTTCCGTCTCAGTCATCAGCTTGGATATTTTGACATTTGACGTATGTGCTCTGATGCTGGGGCCGTTTCGATTTAAAGGTATGTTTCACTCCTGCTCTCTCACCTTGAATGAAATACCTTCTCCTACCCGAATATAATTTCAAAAAAAACTATTATTTCTACTCATATAGTAAAAATGAGAGTAGAAGAAATAAATTACCAAATTTCGTTCACAGTCAGACCTCAACAGAAAAACCCAACTGTAAAACTGACATACCAGACTTGAACAAATACAATACAAGCGGTACTATGTATAAGACTCCAGAACCCGTGGAGGTTTGCATTTGTGTAAACTAAAACCATCTCTTGATGAGCTTATTTCAACGCTTGAACTGAAAACAGCCTTCCTTCAGCGTCAGTGCTCGGAATCCCGGGCAATCCATGACAGTCTGGCTTGATAGCATATAAAGTCACAGGCGAACTCGATACTCCGGTGCGTGACTTTGGTAAACATCGTTATCGCAATCAGTTCAATGGAATGAAGTTGTGTTCACCACTTCACTTTTCGATTGTTGCATGTAGAGTTGTACTGCTTTTATTGTCGACGGAATGCGCTTGGACTAAATTAATTCCGTTCAATTTTCCTACACCCTACATTTAAGTACTACTCGACCCAGACATTTTTATATGCCGGAATTTTCCAACCATTACAGTAAATTTATTGCGGTTTAAGTGATCCGAAACAAAATTCGGAAGTACGTACATGCCAATCAGGGATCCTTCCAGTGATCCTATGAGATTAGTCTGCCGCTTACACTACTGCTGTAACTTCAACTGGTGACAGTGTAACTGGTGTAACCGAAGCCGCAATTTACGTATGCAACTAAACGTGTTGGGTCAAATGTTGAATGTTTTTGCAAACAAACACTCTACCTGATAAGTCCAACCAGGGATGAGATCGGCCGTTCTGTGTCAGTTCGGGGGAAATTTTGTAGGTCGAAAAATGTTGAAAATGGAACAGATATGTGACATTAGAAACAGAAATGACAGTTGTAGCAACTATATGAAATGATATTTTTGATAGTCGCATTCACATGTACATTTTTGATGATCTTGGTTTTTTATCTACTTTCGTCTTAGTCAAGCTATTCCATTTGTAATATCTGTCCCGAGGATACAATCACAACTCGCTCCGTGCTCCGCTAGCTTAACGTGCTTTCTCTGCACACTTTATTTTCCAAGGTCGATACAAATACACGAGGGTCAACGCGCTGAGTCCTTGCTTTTCATTGTCGATCGGATTTCGATAGTGACTACAGACTGGGTATTAATCTGTTGGACCAGTTCCAACCCAATTAACGTTGTTGGACTGATCTATTTCTGGTCTAAAAATAAGATTTTTTTGTTTACAGCGATCTCTTCCTTCATGAGTGAGTGAAAACGATAGCCATCAGTCCGAGAAAAGTTTCGTCACAAAATAACCCAGCGCAGTAGCACATCGTAAGCATGGTGAAAAATGTATGGCCCGCAACTGTGTCGGCACTTAAATTGCGTGTCGCTGTTTGAAATTAACAGTTTGTATGTAATGTGGTTCAGTTCAGAACATCAACGCGACATTAATTCACGACAGTAATCTACTCTGCATGTTCCTTTTTATTCATTTGCTGATAGACGGGTTTCAGTTGATCCTCTGAGTGACAGATATGACTGTCGCCATGTTCACACCAAGGTCATGAACCTGCAGTGCGCAACCTGGGGACCATGTAATTGATCACATCAATTTGCTTGATCATTAGTCACCGTCTGCTTAACTTGACCATGTGTATGGCGTACTTTTTTGTTAGAAAACCAACAGTTCACCACTGTTTCGGTGCATAATTGCCAAAAATTCAACAGAAACTATTCCGGTGTACAATTAACCACTGTAATTCCTTTGCAAAAACACCAGTAAATACACCAAGGCTGTGTGAACCATCACACTGCCATCTCCAAACGATCGTTTACTGCAAACATCGAGCCGTTTGCACAAGTCTAAAACGTACGAACAACCAACCTAACTTCATCATTAGTAATCCATCAGATGAGATCATCTTGTGCTAGTAATCTGCCAAGAGGTCTTGATTCTGAACTCATCATCATCATAACAATGACCTTGAGCCTGACTAAGAGGTACTGTGACTAGGATCGCCGCTCATCTCAGCAGTAACGTCGGATATCTTAAGAGAAAACCTTTCTGTAAAAGGTTAAAAATAATAATAGGACTATGCGGAAGAACTGAAAATGGTATGAACGCAGGTACGTCATGGCTGCTACACTTTGTCATCTCAGATGACGTTTCTGGCGATCGATAAGAGTAACTATGATGACCACAGCCAGGCTGGTGACACCTAATCATCTTGCTCGATGGAATAGTCATGGTTTTCATATTTCGTGACCGCACGAAAGCTCTCGGTAAGCAAACAGCAACGAATTATTTATAGTCTTAGAAATTTTATTCTTTGAGAACCCTGTTGGCAATTTTCGCTTGACAGACTGGCTGCCACTGATTCTAACTTACACCATACGTAATGCTGATTTAAACAAGTATTTCCTTATTCCGGTTTGTTTCATCATGTATTAGGTTCAGCGAAACTTTGATGATGCTGGTTAATACGGCGTTCGACCTTTCCGACCGTCCTTGCGTTTCATCGCATAAAACGTTGAGGTTTGACCTCACTTAGAATCCATCGGTTACACTCCTCTTAACATTGGTAGGAGCCGAAAACTGACTGTTGCTCGTCGACTGTGGAAACAAATCGATTAGTGAACGCTGCTCACTGGGTCATCGTCACTCTGGTGGGCAGCGATAATCAGCACTAAAGTCTCAAAACAAATCATCACTTGGATTGACGAACGTCTAGTACAGAAGCGGATAAAGGCTGTCACACTAGATAGTCTTGTTATAGCGAGACAGCCGTTTCATGACTGGGTTACCTATGTGTAGTAAAGAAGTTTGGTCAAACTAGCTTAAACAGTGTCCAGAATGGGTCGTACCTTCCGCAATCTCAAAAACCTTTTGGCCAGTCTTTCTCGAGCTGAACCACTTGGCCCGGGATTCCTTCTTGTTAGAGCCATTCCCTGGTGTATATTAATCACCACGGATACCCGAACTCCAAACACGCTTTCACAAGGCGGTCTTGTTAACATTTGATGTATTGAACAACTACGTAATAACGGTCTGCTAGTATTGAAGTAAGTCAAAGTCTATTCCTCCAAGTCTACGTCACATGTAAAAGCCCATAACATCGAAATTGGGCCCATATAGGATAGGGTGTCAGGCAGTGTGAAGCTACCGAAAGAGTTTAACGTTTTACATCCTGCAGCGAAACACAACTGACTCCGACCCAACTTGCTTAGCTATAAAACAAAGTATCTTCGACATTCAGGTCACGCTGACTACCATCATACAGGCCAAATGTACAGACGACCAGCATCCGCAAAATTGACCAAGAAACAATGGTTTCAAATTAGGGAAGCTTGTTGTGACTGTGTATCTTGAATCAAAAAGGAGAACTCATTGCCAGAATCACCCAATTAGTTGTCGGTATGCTTTCGATCACATGTTCCTGTAACCACGTTCATTTCGTCAGCGTCCTCGGTTCAAACCAAATATCTTACTTTACCACCCGTAGCCGGTGAACAGAAGTAATCTGATTGTGAAAGTCTCATCAGTAGCCATAGAGCGATCTGGGATAATTCGTTCAATACCTCATTTATACAGGTACGTTACGCTTGATCAGTTCCCAGTGTATTGTCGATATTGCAGTAAAATTCTAGTTTTATCACACGAGATTCATCATAAACTTCAGTATTCGTCACAAATCAGCTCTATCACATGCTTGGGTAAACATTTTTGTGATAATCTAATAAGTCTACAAATTTAACTGAGTCGATTATCTGACACGAAACACTGTTGGTCTTCAGATGTCAGTAAACCGAAAAAACCTTCCAGAATCTGTCGTAACAGTTTTGTCAGTAAATTATTTCAAACACACTTTTGAAGCACACATTTCGAATACCGAACCGAGTATTCCGACTGCTTGGTTATCGGAAGAATCATGGTACTGTGAAAAAACGTTCGACCTCTCATTGTTGATGGTAATTAATTGATGATGGTAATTGATGATGGTAATTAACTGATTGGTGAACTGAACACGTAATATGTTATTTTTCTATTTCACTCATTCTTCTGTAGCATTTTCTCCTTTGTGACCTCACAGCCGCTGATCGATTAATTCCATTTTTGTTTTCAAACTGCTGGACGCAGATTCCACTATTCGTAAGCATTCTCAGTATCTTGCAGTCCACAGCTTTTAGCACGATCCAATCTATGCAAAATCGTTGACATTTTATTCAATTGTTTGGTCAATGTGTAACCGTAATGTTTCCTTTGAAAAGTCAGGTACACAAATGACAAGACTGAATAATATCAAATGGTGAAAACTTAATCGTTTTTAATAAGGTGAGGGGGGTACAAGTTTTCAGGTATGTGTCAGGGTCCCAATATTTCCTTCATAATTGTCTAAAACGATTCGTTTAGTGTAATTTTATACGTAGACTGATCACAGTTTCTAGGGGTATTCAATCATAATTCTGTAATCAAGAGGTAGCAAAACAGACGAAAATTTCATTAAAACGCCCGAATGTTGAAGGGTTTTTTCTAACAAAAACTACTTCCATAAACGATTGGCATATTATCCCGTCAGGTTTGGCAGCAGCGCTTTCTGTTCACTTGTTGCCCGGATTTCCTCATCAGCTTCCTTCAGCTTAGTAAGGCGGCGAACTTCAAGATAGTTGGCATCCTGCAACGAACAGATGAGCAAAATTTATCTTCGGTACCATCCACAAAGTAAGGATGTCATTATATATTGAGTACAGACTCATAATGATCAGTCCATCTTAGTAAACTTACTTGCAAGCAGATAGTGTAGTTAAGGTTATAAGACAATTTACCTTTGATTATATTTTCAGCCTAGCATTGATTGTGGACAGTAAATGAACCTTACATACAACTATGCAGTCTATCGCATCCATGATAATGACAATAACCATCATCAACATGGTTGACATCATGACAGTCAAGAACTCACTTTGACGCACGACTGTCATGAAACCATGGGGAGAAGAACAAGATACTTTTTAAAATTAGATGAATAAATTGGCGATGCTTAATTACTGAAATCCCTACTTTCATGCTGTAATACGTAACGTCGAGATGCCTACATTTGGCAAACAAACAACCAAGTTGGAAGTAAAAGTGAAGCTTTTCCAACAAAGCAGCTTCTTCGTGTTTTTTGCTGACCTAGCCCTGTTACTCACGTTTTCATTACAAACAACTCCTTGCAGAAACTGATCACTCATCATGTATCGCAACGTTCCAAACCAGCGAGTTTTTCTATCAAAATTACCACAACCCGAGAGACGAGGCGGACCTAGGACAACAAACCTAGTGGTGATGGACGTCATTTCTCTATAATACCTCATGCCTTACCAGGCCCGATCCGTACATAAATCCGACAACGCATCGACGTGTGTTATCTTATTTGATAAGTCTAGAATGCATGTGAACTTTCTGACTGGCGCACGGACTGTGGTTGCTCAAAGACGTTTACCGAGTGACAATTCATGACTCGTCGCATAAGGCTGGATTAGACAGTAAGTATTGGACGGTAGGTGTCCAGGACGCGGTTTTTCAGGGCACTGCTGGTTTCCTAACTGTATCACTAATAGTTCTATTCATTCAAGATTAGTCGTGTGTGTTAGGAGGCGCATCTCCTGACGAAACAGTCAGGACGAATCACGCCACATCGGTCGGCCGACCCGGCTCGGATAGTATCGTCGTAGATGGTGGTATGGTTCCATTCAGCCAATCAGATCGCAGGTATGCGGTCGAACACAAGTGCGCTATCTGGGTTGTGTTTTCTAGCGTTGCTTTCTGATGCTCCCTGTAACGTGATTTGCTCTGACGCCGTGACTGTCATATATGACTGTTTCCGTTGATTCGTTGTGTGTCTGTCCACCATATATGGTAATCGTTTCGTCCTATAAATTTAGAGCCTCTGTAGTTTAGTTTTGTCTCGCTGTTCCAATGAACGGCGTTGCCGCGTCTCTTCTTATTTGTCGGTTTTGGGTCAAACGACTGACCGCGTAACCAAGACGACGATCCAAGAATCTGGTTAGAAGCGACGTCACGATGACAGAATATAAACATGCACAAACTTTACTACCAACTTCTACAGGGAAACGAGACATACATCCTACCATAAGTAAAGGTTTCAAGATATCAGCGCATGAACAGCGGACAATTCAAAAATCGCTTACAAAGCTAGATAAATCCCATTGTAAGATCCGGGGTGTGAAAACAGACCGTGTCTATTTAACATATGGAACACGTTTCCATTTTTTCTAAACCATTCAAACTAATATTCCAGTACGCACGTAGAAAGTGAGTCACGATTTACATGTTCATTTTAAGACCTTCTGTATATTTGAAGTAAGCCTAAATCTTTATGTAACGCTAGTTCCTGCATGTTACAGTGCATAAAACAAATCTGAGAACACGAACAAGTTGGTGAACAACAATGTCGGATTTAAGATTGTGTCATCACGAATTTCATATGTAGTAAAAGTTTGCCATTCGCTGCTTCCCTTCATACTTAGTGGATGAACAGAACACAAAAATGATTATAGATTGTTCACACACTGACTGCTCAGTTGTATTGAAATAGATATGGAGTGAAATTTCTCAGTTAGTTGATAGAAAACGTCATTTGTCACATCAGTATGTCGCAGTTCAGTGCTTGTTTACATTCAGACGACTGCTGATTCTTTTGAAGAATTTCTTGTTAGTTAATAGTGTCTACTGATAATTTGTCAGAAACCGCTTATTCATTGTTAATACCGATTGTAGATTGGTCCACATCACTTGATAATGTTCAAGGCCGATAGTGTGTAGGTGTGTCACCAAAACTGTCTTGGATTTTGTCCCAACACATACATTTTCCGTGATTCCTGATACACGTTCTATACCGGTATGGTTGCAGAAATTACGTGAACACAAGTACGTAAACTAATAGTGTCGATTAGCATAATCTACCTGGATCAACATCTGTGAGCACTTCTCAGTCCATTGATGTGACAGGAGTGTGCCATAGAATTATTTTCAGTACAAGAAGCTGCCGACTAAAACAAAGCATTTAGCAAAGCTTCGATTTTAAGGCAACAACCTGCAATTCGGTGATTCACTTAAGGTAGTAATTTTGACTACCTTTCAACTTCGCCTTCGAGTTATCACGAGAGACCATCCTTAAATCGGCGGTCAAGGAATCTGAAAGTCTGTCTACATACAGCTCCAGTCGTATCGGTAAATGGTTGTACGATCGCTCTTATTGAGTCGTGTGTGGATATCATGCGTTCTTGTCCATGAACATGTACGAATGATTTCACTGGTCGTGCTATTGCAGTAATTGAGTCCAACTGGCATATTACGCAGTGGATAGATTGCGCATGTGTTACATCTATGTCTTCCTACTAGTGCAATAGAAAGTAGTCCGAGATTGAAGCAAAAACCCTGCGTAACAACCATGGCAGCTAAAAACGTATGCTTAAGTCATCCGACAGCAGTTTTGCTAAGCAATCATGTACGCTCGGACATTATTATTACTTTGCAGACGTCGCCCAAGTTTTGAGATCGGCTGATAATCCCAGCATAGTCTCTCAACCAGCCCGCTGTACATTTATTGAATTTCCAGTCGGTGTCATTTCAACTAGGATTTCTCTCCAAGTTGAAATCACCGAAATCATCGACTTGTTGACCGGTATTTGATTTCGGTGATTTCAACTTGGAGAGAAGTCCTAGTCGAAGCGTCATCGATTGGAGTTAACAGACAGTAACTGTGTCTCCTATCGAGACGATCGAGTAAACTGATCATTACTCAAAAGCGAAAGTGGTTGAGCGTTCACATATGATAATTCGGTCGTGTCTAATGTGAGGTCAATGGCGCAGTGGTAAAACACGGTTGCCTCATGAACAGCATGTCCGTGGTTCAAGTCCTGGCAGTGGCGAGGATATGCACTACTGACGAGCTCTAATGAGAGCGAAACTCGAGTCTGGTGCTTCTTTCGAAAGGGGCCGACTGGATAGTCTATGGGAATGCGACGGCTGCGATCAATTGTGGGTGATGTTCAATCTATAGGAAAAATCAAAATCCCCTACTACTCATCAGTAAAGGGTACATAGCCTACTATTTTCGGGAAGACTAATCCGTGCTAAATTTGTGCACAATGGCCTTTCTCGTTGGTCAGCCTTAAGTTTTCATCATTAATTCTCATATAATGAGCACGCAAAGACGTGAACTTTTATCGGCGGGCTGAGTAGTGGAGACCTTCATTTATATGTGACACCTTGTAGCTCGAGAAAATGGGGTGTTTATATAATGGTGTTTCCGCATCATGGAGGTTCTACATGAGACCAAACATTAATACTATGCTAAAACTACCAGGACAGTCGCATGAAGCAAATCTAACCATACAAGTCTTATGGATATTCAGTGTTGACGACTTTAATGATGAACTGATTTCAACGTATTTCTGGATAATACTTTGAAACCGTAAATCACTCTCATGACACTATGTGCGATGCAGAAGCGTAGGAAATTCTTTGAAATCCACTGAGCCTGTTTCTAAATAGTGGTGTTTTGAAAGAAGCTTATACTCGATACACCGTGTTATTCTGATCATCTGCCGTTCTTCGTCTTCTTGACGGTTGCATACAAATATAACAAGTCGGAGGACATGAACTGTTTACAAATAAGCGGTCCGTAAAAGTGTATGCCGAAAGGATTTTAGCATTTTCATAAGACACGACCTATGTGAATGACATTTTCATCCAACAATTGTTCCGGTTCAGATATTATCGACATATCAGGTGTGTAGTTCATGGAAGTGACGAAAAAGACAAACTAGACGATTTGTTAAAGCAAATCGTTGAATTTTTCAAAGCTAAACGGAAGTTGTGCTTAAACTTATGAGCCAGATGTTTAGTTGTAGTGTATTTGTAGTAGATTACGTTCAACCCATGAAGTTTGTAAAAATTATTTCGATAACGAATCGGACTTAGTGTCTACATCAAATATATGCTAAAGAAGTTTACTCATTAAAATTTAGTCCTCATATTTGTGGAAAGTAGGAAACAAACCTTTGGAAAATGGTTCACTATTTCGGCTCTAGTGATCTTGTATTTAACGGCTGCAGTAGAATAGTTCTGTCGGTATGTACCAATGAGCACGGCCACCTGCATACACTCATGAGTGGACATACTTACCGGACTAATTCAGTTGGTATGAATGTTGTAGCGCGGATTAACGTCGTCAAGACTGATAAGCCGCTGAGTATCCGTCAAATTATGACTAGGCGAAAATTGAGTGCACACACAGCACACAACACCAAAGTTTACCAGCCGGTCTTGCAACCGACTACGTGTTTGTTGGTTAAGCAAACAAGTTTGTTTCTGTCCCAGTTCGCCATATGATATTGTGTAAAATGTCTCACATTGCACGAAAGACAAACAACACAATGGTTTTCAGTAAATTTGTTAAGAAATTCAACAATCATAAGGATGATAATGTAGAAAGAAAGGCTCGAGAAGAATGAACATTTAAGCGAATGGCAGAAACTATTCCCAAACACAACTCATCATACATACAGCCGGTACAATTCAGCATACATGTTAAATTTGTTGGTTGGAGATCGATGAGAAACAGGTGAAATCCATTCTACAGAAATGCCTATGATGACCAGTTTACCTGAAGACCAGGTTGACTTCGTGGTTGTGTACAACATGTCCAAGTTTGAAGACATCAGATAATTAAGCTGTCATTATGGATTCAGGTGGGATGTTACAGCCTTAGCACACTCTACGGACGAATGAGTCCTGCTGTCAAATTAAGCTGTGCCTATCTTGTTGCGGTTTAATAAAATCACTTCAAAGTGGTGATTTGGGCTTGGTGTAGCGAAGGATACCAAGAAATGGTGTGACCGAGTGGATTCTTACTTGCTTTAAATGGGTTTGATCTGACATGTCGACAACACATGGAAGATTGTTTCAGGTTCAGTAGGTTTTTTGGGTAGAAGAACGAACAGTGTTTTGACCAGACACGTCGATCTCTATTTCACTTTCTCAGCAGTAACTAGCAACAGGGGTATGGGTTTAAGTTTGTCACAGATTGTTTATCGTTGCTGTAGCAGCAGGGAAGTTCGGCGGAACCACATCTACCCTATTTTCAACCATAAGCCCCAACGTTCGTACAAAATGCTTTAAAACTTTTGCGTCATACAGTGCTTTGCTTTCGTCTTACAAACCGTAGCTTCCGTAGCCTACTCGAAGTGCGGACAATATTTTTTCTAACAGTTGCTATCGTTTCTCTCAGAACGTTTCTGAACACTCACTCCACACTCCACAACGTACTCGACTGAAAACTGACCAAAGTTGTCGAAATGAATTTGCAATGCACGGAATCGGTGAGGAAATTATGGGACAGCGGCTGAAGATCAGTTTGCAGGATTCTACCGTCCGGCTCGCCGACAGTCTCTTGTCAACCCACACCCAAAAACCTTGTTATTACTGCATCTATGTTTGTAGTTTATCATGAGTGGGTGAAAACGCCGTAAAACTGCACCACATGTCGTTACCGCTATGAAATTATGATCGTAATCGACCACCAGCTTGGGAAGTTGTTCACTGCGCGGAATCCGTAACGAAGTATGTGGAAAAGTAAAACAACGTACGCAAACATATTTGAATGGCTGACTTGTGTCCGCACACCTTGGACAACAATGCATTGTCATTGGCCTTGATAACACACCCCGCATAGTGCAGACTTACGGTTGCAATAGTTGTTTATGGTTCCTCGTTTTCCTGGCATTAAGACCTACCCTTTAGTTCGAAAGCGCACGAGCCGTGCTATACTACTCGCAAACGAATGTGCATGTTGTGCAGCATAAAAACTGTTACTCCAGGTTATAGTTGAGAAAATGTCCCAAGTTGTCCTAGTGTTTCAGATTCTGTACACCGTAGATATTAACCTGCTTGGATCTCGAGTGAATATGTTTTGCGTTCACACGCACTGTTATGCGTATCTATGTATAAATATAGTTTGAACCCCCGGGTTAGTGTAGCTAATAAGTTGTCAAGTGTTGGCCACTCCAAATTTCGACGGCTTTTGTTGTTCCTTTTCTCACAGGTCAAAATCGACTAACCGCTTGTGATTGACCCACAAAAAATGACGCACAGAATTGGCAAAAAGTGATCTCTGTAGTCATAAGCAAATTGGCCGACGATTGTTTCGACAGAGTTAGGTTTTCTGAGCATCACGTAAGCTGCGGAATCAAACCCATAACCCAGAAATTGGTTATGTGTCACTTAGACTACTAGTTTGTAGTGGCTAATTCTATTTTGGGCAGACATTGTGCTTCCATAATATATGACTGATGACGGGCTTTTGTGTTACTAACCCTAACGGAGTTATCAGAAGATAAGTAGGAAAAACAAACTACTTAACCATCCTACAAGTAGACTAGTTCCAGTTGTTCTAGTGTTTTAAAGCAGAGTCCAAGCATAATCTTAAAACCTAATCGAAATTGAAATTTTTTGCTTTAAGCAACATTTTAATAAGACAATAAAATGTCTGACTGTCTCAACAACATTTTATGCCAAATGCAACATATCCTCGAGTGTATCACTTTTTGTCTGCCCGACGGACGCGACATTCTAGACGGTTATTTACATTATAAAAGGTCAAAATAGTGATTATGAATTGAAATAACAAAGTATACTGTATTCGTGTGTGCAAAAAAGTGGGGGTGCAATTATCGGTACGTGAGTGATTGTCTAAAAAACTCCGTCTTCTTGTTAGTAAGTGTGCTATGTCAACCGTAATTCGATCCGACGATACTACAAAACGACAAGTGACTCACTCAAAGTTCCAGTCCATGTGAATAAACTGAGGGTTTGTGTTTTCGACGACAAATTCGGTGAATACGACACCAGTGACATTAGAGTATGCTTAGGAGAGACACAATTGCGAAAAATTTGGACTTCGGCTGGATTCGAATCAGTGACAGAAACACCATACCCAAACGCGGCAAGCGCTGTACCAGGTGAGCTACAAAGCCACGCCGCAGTGTTGCTTAAACTTCCTAACAACAGTCAACGAACCCTCCTTATCTTTTTCATCAGCCTTGCCCCATTTGCTACACATCGGATTCTGTCAATGAATTCCGCCTCAAAGTACGTTGACTTAGTCACAGTGAACTCCGATCCTTGGTTAATGTGATTTCAGTCACAACTTTTTAAACAAATGCTGCCCAAAGTGACTAAAATGTGTAGTGCTGTCAATTAGTCATAAAGTCCTACTGTTTCCAAACAATCGGTTACAGTCGCACGGACACTTATGTTACTGTAGTACTTGCCAAGTATAGAGTATAGTGTATAGTCTTGTATGTCAATGTAAACATTGTAATGCTTATTACTGTTATTATTATTACTATTGTCTATCGTTATATTAGCGGATTTGTCACAAGAAACAATGAATGTTAACCAATATTGTTGTCAGCGCTAATGTACTGTGTGGTTTTCTAAACGGTGGGACATGTTAGAGGAATGTCATAGATATGGTCGAAAACAACTCACTTACAAACAAGTGAAAGCCGTAAACTGCAGTACTTATGTAAACTTCGTTAAGGGCTCAGAATATGGACTTTGTTGCTATAACGTTAACTTAAAATATGGAACTAAAACTGGTTACGTGCTTGTCAGGAACCCCACTGTAATTAGACTGCCAACAATGTTCACAAAGCGTTAAATTTTCTCAGCGAACAGTGAGGTACTCCAGCATTTTCCAGCAAATCCCCTCCTATTAAATGACTAAACTTTACAATACTAACTTCTAACATAGTGAGTGTCGAACAGAACAGTGGAAGTCTGGAACTTTCATCAGTATGTATTAAATTTCCTCAAACGACAATATTCTGGTTCGTAAGAACTAAGAGTACTATTCAACAAGCAGTTTGATTTGAAGGAAAGAAAAAATAAGTGTTCGAATGTACCTAGCACGGGACTCCCTCGAAACATCTACCTTAACAGCGTCGTCCGTCCGTGGTTTCTGGAGGGTGCTTTAGAAGCACACTGACGAAGCCAAGCCTAGTTTTCCGACATCTTGGTAATCAAGATCAATCCACTGAAGTGAAACTAAATTCAGCTTTCCACATTGACTTCTACTCAGCTGTAGTTTGTCGCAGTCTGAGCTAATATTAACAAATATTTATCATGCTGTAGTTAAGTGATCTAATTTCCAGTTGATTTTCTCACTCGTACACTTTCAGCTACTCTACGTTACAGTCGAAATCACTAAAACCGTCGCACTCTCCAATTTACGCACATAATCATTCATACAAAAATCTATTTACTTATCTTCAGATTATGTACGAATTAGAGCGGAACTGATTTTTTTGCAGCGGGTTATTCGGAAGATTTAACTGAATGTATTAGTTGTTACGTCAAATGTAGGTGAGCATCGGTTTGTATGAATCAAAATAAATAACCACAATGGTGTTGGTTTGCTTCAGTTGAGATGATAACTCTGAACTAACTGGAAAGTTTTGTTCACATGGCTACCCGTTGGAGTAAAAAACAGCAATGCTATTTCACCTCTAAAAAATAGAACTCAAGCGGAATAGTATTCGTACGCGATTGAAGACGAACGCTTAGAAAAGTTTGCTGTGTTATACACAGTGCGAAATCAATAAGTGTTATTGCTGACCTCTGTTAAAATTGCAAGTTGAGAATCACTCACATTTGATCAAGGCCTTCTCATTCACGTAGACTTTCAAGCTAGACTCGTTAGATTCGACTTTCGCTCTTTATAGAGCTCTTCAGTACTGCAGTTAACAGACCAGGTGATCCCGCAATGACAGCGTTACTCATAAGCCATTGTGGTCGGGCGTTCACATAAGGTGACTCCGTCGTGCCTATTGTGAGGTCAACGGCTCAGTGATCAACACGGCTGCTGCATATAAGTGTGACCGGATTTTCAGTTACGTCCGTGTTAAGAATATGCACTACGAACAGGCTGTAACAAGAACGAGGCTCGAATTTAGTGCTTCCTTTCGAAAAAGGCTGACTGGAGGTTCTGACTACAGTCAAATGTAGGTGATGGTCAACTAGAATTTAATCAAATTTCTAACTACTCATCAGCAGTCTTTGTTATAATCACAAGTTTAATGCTTGTTCCGTTAAGCCTTAAATTTTCTTTTGTTTGATACACTCGTATAAGCCAGTCCAACTTACTGCCTCCTCCTTATCGCTCTACACCGCTTTACCTACGGTCTGCTTATGGATTAGAAAATAATGCTGTATGTTAAGTTTTTGGTGAATCCACACAAAAGCTCTGCTACCGATAATGTAAAGTTGAAAAGAAAAAAGTGATAGATTTGCACACTCCTCGGTGAAGAGAAGCCCTCAAACAAACATTAGACAAACAACTGTGCACAGTTCAAATTGGAATTTCGACAGAAGCCACAGCCTCGTATATCATGACAGTTGCTGATTAATCGTGAGATCGAGCTACTGTAAACATTTCCCAACAAGTACAAACATCACTGTTATTTCGACCTGGGAAATCTTACCTGTGGGATCATTGATTAGAGTTAACAGGAATATTACGATCTCTCCTGTGCAAGCGACCGGGCAACCTGAGCATTACTTACAAGCGAATAAAACTGCAAGCCTTCATATGATAATTTGGTCGTACTTCATGGAGGGAACAGTGGTCGGCACGGTTGCCTCACGAAAGTGTCACCGGAGTTCAACTGCCAGCCATGACAATGATATGCACTATTACTAAGTTTCAAAGAGAACGAAACTAATGTGGTGTTTTATTTCGACGGTGGCCAGTTGAATAGAGGATATATGAATTCGGCAGCTAAAAATACCGATCAGAACAACTGATAATTTAACATAGTGACTGAAAGTAGATGAAGAAAATATCTTATCAGAAAATCATCTAATCAGACTTGAAATAATGTTTACTCAAATAATCGGCCGGTAAACGAGTCAAACACTTAGAGTCATATTCACTAATATCGATAACTGGTACGACATTATAAAGAAAACTTCAACGTACGCATTTACCTCTTCGTACAGTTCATTTCGCTTCAGTTCTTCATTCTCAGCAAGCAACTTTTTCTTCTGAAGTCCCAAAGCTTTGATCTGCCCCAACATATTGACAATTTTCTCCCGCACCTGGTTGTTTTCATGGTGTGCTTCCTCTACTTTCTCCAATACAACTTGCAATGCATCCTATTAAAACATTGTGAAAAAGGAGAGGGGGGAAAGGCGGTTACACTTTAAGACGAATTGTGCTGTGGTATTTTTCTGTTTTCCGACACCAACCTAAATAATTTTCAGTTTAATCTATATGATGTGTTTCAGAAATCAGATTTACGTGATTATATATTAACTGGGAAACAACAGATTTGTTTTCCTAAACATACTACACCCTTCATGTCATTCTCATAATTGTTCGACTCGTTTCAAACGAACGCCGCTGTTCTAACTGATCAACTCACTTGTTTTCAAATGTAACTAGTCAGTCATGTAGAGCTTGAGACCAGGAAGTAATGGATAGATTACTGACGGTCAAGTTTATCCACATTCATAAATAACAAATTCTGAACAGCGAGCCAAGTAGGCCGAATTATAATGCTGTAACAAGTTCGCATTACGGTTAGATGACATTTGGATCTTATGAGTCATCTAGAATATGGTCAACCTCCGAATACGTGGAACATCCTTCGTCCTTTTACAACATATTGTACTGTTTTACCAATTACTCAATGAGACAAATAAATAACTATGGTTACCCGCCAAAGTGATTTTTCATTGGTCTTATACACAAAACGACCTTACCATTATAGTCTCTACCTTTGTTTCCGTGAAGAAAGGGTTTTAATTTCATACTAGCCCGCCATCTGGCAACTGGCACTGATAGGCTGAACCACAAAGGCCTTTGATCACACATTTCTGGACTTTATTTCTTTGAGTCCACACTAAATACGTGGTCTTTGAGTGGAACCACAGGTGGTGCAACGCGAGCCAATTGTAGTGACAGTTACGGACGGGCTTCTTTTGACTATGACTGTGCAAAATTGCACCATTGTGCTCTCTCAGGAAGTTCATATCCGAAAGCATCATTTCAAGTATCTCATTTTTCAGTACGAGTACCAGAACATTTATTTGAATGGAACTGAACGATAGTTGTGCAGTCAAGTATTGAAGCTTGTTTCAGTATGGAGGTGGGAAGTGAAATGAAGTAGGTTGTGACGGTTGATGTCCCGACGCAAGTACAGTCCAAACAACCTGCATCTTCGGTCGTATGCTAATTCGTAAACTCCTGATAACAATTCATCAGTGATAATGATTCGAAAGAAATTTACGTAGCCAGCAATCAATGGATGAGGTCGTTACTACCCGTTTTTCATCACAGGGATATATTCGTTAGCCTGAATCATCTGAAGTGAGTGATCAGTCTCATGCTTCGTGCCTGGGTGGGGCTTAGAATTTTCTTTGCATGAAATTGGTTTGCCAAGTTTGGTTTGTCAAGTGAATATCTAAATTGTTGTATATATCTGATGAGGTGATGCATTTTATACTTATATGTACACACAATGTACTTCAGTTTACGGTATACCACTTATTGACAGCATTTGCGAAATATGGACCTATAGCCTGCAGACCTCTCTTTTTTACGTTTCTAATGTCCCCGCGTAAACGATAGCGTTCGTTTAGCTATACCAAACAATGGCAATATCACGGCGTTTTTTTTCTACAGCTTCCTTGACTACTAACGAACAAGACTTTTGAGCATTTAGTAATATATGAAACGAATTATTAGGGTAAGCAAGGTGTGTTTCATGGACACTGTCGACACTGTTTTGCAGCTTGCCGTATGCAGACAGAGCTTTTGGTTAGACTTTTTCAAAAAGTGGCAATTACTTCAGGTTTAATTCTTATCAGAACTCATGGGTGATGCACACCTTTGTCATGACAGGAATTAAATTAGATTCTACGTTCTCACGGCGTCACAGCGTTGACCACCGTGTCATTGACTGGACAATAGTCGAGACGTGCATTGGCGAGCTCTAACCTAGACAAACTCGAGTCTAGTGGTTATTCTTGATTGATATGTAACAAGCAAACAATGTTTTGAGATTAGTGTTTAGGCATTGTGCTGCTAATCCTTATTGCATCATAGTCTTTTGTAACTGATGTTAAAATCTCCGCTCAGTTGTGCCGATTAAAATATTACGGAAACTGTAAGTAGTCAGTTGCAATCAAGATCACGAAACGATGTCGTTTGAATGAAACACAGCAGACCGAAATAATCGGTAAAATGAGTGTGTTTCACGAAAAGATCGTGACTAATGACTCACTCCAAAGATTATAAAAACAACTGAGAAATGCGCTTCCTTTTGAAACCATTGGTTTTCTGGCTTCCTGCTATTTTTCATCTGACCGAAACGACAATGTACTGTGCTGGAGAACTGCTTGTTGACCACGTTTTACTAATAATTAGTGTACAATGATAAAATGCCAATGTTTGTCAGTGGCTTCAGTGGACTTAACTGTGAACGGGTTGAGGAAGTCTGCCTTGTGAGTCAATTCTCTGGATTATTTGGTGGGGTCTATATAACACACTGGGTTGAATGAATGACTGAGTCTGAATGTAACATTTCTGGACTACCTGCGTGGCTTCGTAACTCGGCTGGTAGGATGCTTACGGGATTTAGATACTACATTTCTGTCGTCAGTGCAAAATCTATCGAAATAAAAACTTTTCAGAACCAAGTCTGTTCGAATAATTCTTTAGTGTTCTCCAAAAATCTTCAGCACTATACTAGTTTACGGATGGGATAAACACTGTGAGAAAGTCAAAACTCAGGAGGTTGCGTAATAAGTCATTCTGATTACTTCACCTCAGCCAGTTCACGTCGGGCACAATTTTTCTATGGAATGGCTGTAGCTATTAAGAATTGTATAATATATCTAAGGTGAAGTGAACCATACCTACGTGAGATTTTCTTTCTTGACAACATCTTCACTTGACACTTCACGCAAGAATAAACCACACAGAGGAATCTCTAATGAACCTTAATCTGGGAACCGCTACCTTTCTTTTAGGCTACTTCCCCTCATCAAAGTATAGATCAACATTTGAAAGGACTTTGTATAAGCACGCTTATAATCTCACGTCTTGCATACCTCCGGTGGTCACCTGGTGGATGCATTACACTCGTTTACGGGACCAAAGTAAACCTAACTTCAGGTTGAAGCTGTTCCTTCGCAAAAACTTCCCTTTAGTATGTCGACTACAAGATCGGTCAGTGGCCCCAAATTATTTCTGACCGTAATTAAGCACAATTGTAACGGTCAATGCTACTGGAATTAGTTGTCTCAACGTGACGTACTTAGAAGACTTCACTATAGAAGAAGTTTACTTGCTCTGTATCGACTCAAGGGGAATTGTCTTTAAGAGGAATTTTATCAAGATGGATTTCCTTCAACGATGAGACCACCGGTATGAACTGATGGGACGGAATTGAGTAGTTCTTAACTAAACATTAACAACAGTCAATGAGAACGGAAGGTAGCTGGCAGTTGTGTGATTGGTAAACGTTGTCAGTGAGATACTTCGAATTGCGTGCGGTAACTTAAGTGAACAGGTCGGTTTGCCATTCACTCGCAGTTACAGAGAGATTATCCAGTTGATATCTGACTCTTACTCGTTATTGTACCATCTTTCTCCAGAGCGATGTAAGACGTTACCTTTGCATGTTATGGTACAGTATTGTATCTGATCACCGGAGATTTTACTGAAGTCATACCTTATTCATCCAGTAATATTTACGCTAGCCTGATATGCAATGGAGTGTATGTTCTGCTTGTCACAGAAGCCTTCTGTCTGATTGAAACATCAATACTTAACTGTTCTCTAATACGAAACTTACATGAGTAATGGTTAATATGACTAGGCTATTGTCGTCATCTCTATAGAAGTTTCAGTTACCTGTGATTGGTATCACTTTGCACTGTCTGCCTCAGAAAAGATTGCTCACATCGAAGAAACACTTTCACTAAACCATTCTTCTGTTTTGCATTCTTTACTGGACTCTCAGAACTACCTTTTATGGGATTTAGATTAATCTTGTCCTTCCCTGGAGAATACAGTACGGTAGTCTTATTAAACCAGACAATGCTGGTTTACGCATTTACTGTACACAAACAATCATTACAAACTGTTGTAATAAACCAAACTCTGAGTTATCCCGGACGCAGAAACATAACGTATGGTTTGTTCGAATAACCTGAACAGTGTGCAAGAGCTAACATACTTTTGTTGAACGAAGTGAACAAACCCTACACTGATATAAATGACTTCAGTGCAATTACCTAGAGTGATTATTAGCTGAAAATGTGACCGGAATGGTCTTATTTACATTGGTTCGTCCGCAGCGTATGTTGCATGTTCTTGATAAAAGAACTTACATTCTGAATGTAACGAAGTTGACGTGACTCACTTAGGCAATTGCAACTAACCTAATCGATACATCGCTTTATTAGCTGATGTTTATTCACTGTCACGTTTTATCGAAAATACAGAGCAACCAGACAAGTGAACGCCCCTTAGCACAAAAAACCGACTGATCAGCAAGTTTCTGCTTATAAGGAACTAATCAAACATATCTGTCAACAATCTGGAGGATTTTATCAACATGAGAACAATTTCTGTAGGCAAGAGAAATCGCCAAGGAGACAGAACTTGATATCGCCGGATTTACAAC
>LUCH01005393.1:0-11266 GCA_013368495.1 Paragonimus heterotremus | reverse complement strand
ACCCAACAAAATAAGTCCGGATAGGAGTTTTTTACCCTCACGGAATGACAGAAAATCTTCAGTAAATTACTCTTCTTGAGTATCTGTCACCATCATGATTATTTTTATCTTCGAGGAACACTTATGCGTACTGTGGCTCAAGTTGTTGTTGGCGTCGAGCACTAATCCAGCAAGGACGGAGTAATAGAAAAATAGAAATTTATAGAGAAGAAAAACGAAAGAGAAAAAAGAATGAAGTTTTAGAAAAAGAAAAGAGAAGAACAAACTGACGACAACATATTCGAAGATACTGAAAAAAACACTGGGCTGAAATTGTCATAATAGTTAGGACGGACTGAGTGGTGAAGTAAACGAAGAAACACAGTGTTAAATCAAGACCAGTGTCTAGTAGTCAATCTTTATCATTTGGTTATCCCTCTTATATGTTTACGTTGTTGAACATGAATGTTTCGGACGTATCAAATCTTCCATAAAGATAACTGATATGTCATTTACACCTGCAGGGCTGTATACTTCTCAAAATTCATTATGGAATACCACAGGGTGGGAAACTACGTATTTGAGTGCTTTAGAACCAGACTCTGGTGAAACAGTGAGACATTTGATCAAAACGTAGTGTCGTCTTTAACTTATAAACTATGTTAAACATTGTCCATTCTCATTAATAACTGAACGCAGACGTGGCGACTGTTAAATGTGGCTCGGTTTACTAACTCAAAATTTCAGCCACATCAGTTGATAATAAACAGTACTATAGTATGAGGTTCAACATGTTAACAATAAGTTGACTGTTGCAAACAGAGTCGCTTGGTGTCGATAGTCTATACTTCTTTTTCACTAACCGAATCCCTCTATTAAGATTCCGAGCTTCCAGCGGGGGTTGTTGATTCAGCTGATGAAACATGTGCAGTATAAGAACGCCCAGCTTTTGATATTGGATGTAGTCTAGCAACAACTCTGACTTTTCACAATCAGAGACCTCCTGAAACAATAAGTCTGTCACGCTGCTCACCAGCATTATACCATATTTGTTGCTATTTCAAAGTGAGTCTTCAAAAAGCGTTACTGATCATTGAAGAGTTCAAACGAAATGATGACACATACAACAAATTGAGATCATGTCTCTGTTTTGCGGTGTGTGAGACAGGCAGCTGACAGAAAAAACGACGTGTGGAGTGGATGGACTAGTCCTAATGACTGGCGGCTTTCCCCTCTCTGTTACGTACGAACTGAATAAAAGAAGGCATACTGATAATACGACCTTATACAGATATCGCCCATGAGGGTAATCGGCAAATCCGAATGCCCGTTAATCTGTGAATAAGGATGAAGCCCCTTGGTGAATCGTTATCAAGATCGATGTAAGTAAACCCTATCTGAAACGCGTCGTTTCTTGCCCAACGTTTAGGACCATTAGATAAAAATGTGTGATTTTGCGGTGTCACGAAATAATTCATTGATTTTTTGGTGCCGTTTCTTTGAAACCGCATTAGCTCTTTTGCGTGTTACTGAAGTAGTAAACGGAGGATAAAACAAACACAACTCTGAGGTTCCGGAATGTGTTTTAATCATGAACGGTTGTAGGTTTGTCAGTAGACTAAGTGATTACCCAAAATTACGGCAGTTACAAGCTCACTGCTAGTACGATACGGACTTTCCGAGAAATAAACAGCCCCCAGCAGTTCATCTGGTATTAGCTACGCACAAATTCGAATTTTATTGGAAAATTACGTTTTCTTAAAAAACTGCACAAACCTTTTGGAGAAAAGCTTTCATAGCGTACATGAATTATGGAGTAGAACGCCTAATGTTTGGGTTGAGATTTATAACTGGCTTGTCAGCCAGGCCACTCCAAAGCAAACAGCGAAAGTTATGAGAAAAATTTGGCCAAACTAGTTACTTACAGATTGTCACAACTTCATAGCAAACTGTTGAATGAGATTTGACTATGAAAGTATTGTATTGCCGATCGAATAAATCACTTTTAACACATTTTCAACCGTGAATAAATTCCATCAACGTATGTTTGATGTAGCAGTAGTTTATCTCAGACTATCTATTCAGCGAGATCTTGATAGGTACATTTTCCAGTAAAACGTTTGTCCTCTGTTTTAGAAATAGGAAGGAAGTGTTTGAGGGTATGGCTGCCGATGTTACTTATATGAACCTGGATGAAATCGAATAAGATTGATCATTAGGGTAGGGACCCCGATTGGGCTTCAACAACTTCTTTTGTCTAGATTCAGTGATGTAGTGCTACAGTACAACTTCACGAATAAGACGTATTAGAAACAAACTAATAATGTATAATTATTTCTATGGTAGCCATAAAAGAACACTGAGTGATAAATAAGCTCACGTCTACCGACTCATGTTCAGAATAAACGTACCACATGTATGTTAATATGGGAATTAATTGGAATCTACCCGAAGCCCAGACTTCTCACAGTTGGGTCTCAGCTAAATTCATAAATCTGTCAAACTACTTATTAGTAGTACAAATTCTATGCTCAACAGTGGCGTTGGTGGATTCCAACGTGAAAAGTTCGAGAACTCCTGCCGGAGCAGTCGATCGCTTGGATCATTTGGTAGATTCCATGTGAGACTGTGGGACGGGTGGGTTATCGGGTCCAAATGTGAAATTTCCGAGCTCCTGGCGTGGCTTCGTAGCTCAGATGGTAGAGCGCTTGCCGCGTAGAGGCATGGTGTTTCTGTCGCTGGTTCGAATCCAGCCGAAACCCTGACTTTAAACAGTTGAATCGCATCTAAATTAATTGCAGGTCAAACCGACCAAAAGTGTGTTGTTAAATGGGTGAATTGATTACAATTTGACAATGACTTCCTCATCTCGTTTCCTTTAATCCATTGACGATTTCTTCATAAAACCCTGATATGGTGTGATTTATTTAGTTGTATGATGAGTCACTGGAAAGAGCTCGCTGGCTGTACTGTCTAGCTCATAAATGAAATTTGCAATGTACTAAGGACATAAGCTATAAAAATGACGATATCGCGGTAGATTATTAGGTGATAAATTTGGATAATTACACTTAATGTATCAAGATAAATATCCCACCCAACAGAAAGGCCAAATTTGGAACAGCTAATTGGATAACATACAGTCTTTCCCGGATCAAAACTGTGTGAACTATAAAAGTTTTCCTATTCTGTATGCACACCACTGCTAGAGTAAAGTGATAAAAGTCGAGGTCTCAGACGCCGAAAAAATGCTACATTTTTACCCACGGCCTGTGGAAGTGCACTCTCAAACTGGGAAAAAAGGAGCTGCACATAGATTATTTTTTACATGTATTCAAATAATTTGGGCTGATAGTTCAAGATTTATCTTACAGCATCGAGATAGGTTGACACCAGTTTAATTAGCATGAACAATCGATAGGGATAAAATGGCTGTTTCGCTTTGTTGCTTATGTCCACAAAAGGACGATACGACACTTTATTCGTTGGAGGTAGTCGAACGGATGAACGTGAGAACAAATAGATTGAATTCCTTGACAAACGCACCTGTCAGATTAAAATGCCTCAAAGACCTCTGAAATATCACTGGGTAGACGCCCATTATAAAAGAACGACTGGAAATCTGGAGATTTCCGGGTTCGGATAAAATTTGAAGTTGTGTACAAATACTTACCTAACCGTATGTTTTATGAAGTCTTTCTAGTTTTAAAATGTGAGGCAAACAAGGTTTTGATGAGGAAGCCAGTCACATCAGATGGAAACGAGAAGAAAACACAATAGACAAAAACAATACATAAGGCGGCCAAACCTGAACTTTGTATAGGCATTTGGTATTGGTTGGAAACTCACTCAGTTTAGCGCAAGTATTCAAAGACGTTCCAGAAACCACTGCTGGTTATCGTGAATCGAGTCTTTTCAGGTGGCTCAGTCTAACCTCTTACAAGCAAATGCATGTAACCGTTACTCTCCTTTTGTCTGTGATCCCATAACTCCGAGTTGAACTGACCCGTTCTCTTGTTTAGCTTGTAAAGTTAGTCAGCTTCTCATTCTACTATGAAACCGTGTACTTCGCAATGAAACGCTGTGTGGATAATTGTTTCAAAAATCTAACTGACGAACACTGATTTCTGCGTGATCATTAAGGAATTGTCGGTTGATGATTCATCACAAAACAAGTCAGTCTGAGTTGCCCTAGGCCAAAATGGTTCAGCGGAATATACTGCCCGGAGAACATTTACTAACACCGCGTAAACCACGCTTATCAAAGCGGTGACAACTTAGTCGAAAATAATATATAAACATAAAACTAACGACAGCCAACATGCTCAACCTCTCTCTCCTAAGAAAACGTGTTTTGGAACATGATGATTGGCAGCAAATAATACAACCAAACTACACATACAGAGTTGTTGAAGTTGCTCAAATTTATCTCAAACTAATCTATCAGGAATGTATTTTTACTTGGTAGAAAACAAATACACGCCGAAACGGTTTACATCAGTGTAACCACAAATGCAGTTCAAATTTGCAAATAAAATCTATTTGACGAACCAATCAAAGCTCACTATCGCAAAGCCACCTCAATTTTGTACACAGTCACTAAGACAACATACATTTACCTGGCCACGTTTAAAAAAGAAGGCATGCTAAATTCACTGAGAGTTTCCCTTCAGATTTCAAATCTCACATGTGAACTAACTGTATGTGCACTTCGCACACTTGTAGAACATAACGCTGACCGTTCCCAATTTTGCATTAAATAAATGGCAGATTGTTCTAACCTAGCTTAGAGACAATGCAGTTTTGGAGAATAAGAGTCACTAGCAATGATGTGTCAACTGTTAATACCTCGGTGAATCATCTGACACTAATCCCTCTCGCAAGATTATTATGGTTTTACACTAAACAACAGAGAATGTCCGTTGAATCGGTTGCACATTCTACAAAAATTTTCTCCGTACTTACACTGCAAGACCAAATCGTGCCGTTTTTAGACTCGACTGATACATGCAATTTACAAATGGTGAAAATAATCGATTTTCGCCTTGCAAACCAAATTCATTGTCTACTAGTGAATCGCTGATACGCAATTGTACCACGACAAGATGGTGAGACTCAGTGTGACACTGAAACTCTTTGCCATCCAACCGACATAAAACACACCGATTTGTATGTGTTTAGCAAACATTCCGATATACAAACTAAATAGCTGAAGCTGTAAATAAAGATCAATCCAAAGCTTTGCATAATGACAACTAGTGCTAGCCACAATCTTGTTAACAACTAGATAGGTCGCATTATAAAACAACACGGAGGCACTGAATTTCTGACCCAAACATAAGCAAAAACTAGCATTTTGCTTTAAAATCTATTACTTGAATGTTATTCATTTCAGTTGATGGTTCGCCTGAAATACCGATTGATTCTCAATTGCTCCTTATCACGAACTCTATTGAACAGTATATCGTAGTTTCGGAGTAGTGAATACTTTCTTAACAGTTTTAGGAATCACTGATCGTCAGTGTTTCTACCTTATTTTCGGTAACGAAGGACAGGGAGAAGCGGTCTGTTGCTCTTCATCCAGTCTACGTGGAATCTACGGATGCACCTTAACAGTCGAAAAACTCAATCATACCATGCTGACTAAAAGTTAAGGTCGTAGTTCACGTGGTTCTTTATGAAGAGGTGCATCTCCTAAAGCCTTAGTTAGTGCCTGAGCAAAATCCAAACAGAGAACTCTAGTGTGCTTTGTACCAAAAATGATTTGTAGACTCAGTAGCGAAGTTTATTTAACCTGTCTACAATAAAATCACTCTCCCATTGGAAGCATATGTTGCGTTCCATCCAAAACAGTTTTCAGGAATTCGGTAAATTAAGTTTACTTAACGGCTAATGGGGAGCACGTCTTACATCTTCTTCTGTATTCATAACCTGACAGCCAGATTGCAAATGAGACGCTTTCACCTTCAAATGAGCAAACATCGCGCACCTTAAATTAGAAATAGGCTTTTTCATCAAATAATCAGGAAGCTCCTCTAGTAGTACTGTTAAAGCGGGGGGTTATAAAATGCAGGGCAAAAGTAAATTATTCCCGCGGAATGCGAATCCGTCGCGATGTTTCTATGATCAGACGTTCTCTGCGTGTTTTCGGAATTACATGTCATAACGGTTGCCTCTATGGGAATAATTAACATTTGTGTTGCAAGCTGGACTCCGTAGGATGATTTTATCGTGTACGATGAACTTACACGTAAACTTGACGCAAAATTACACGTTTTCCCCAAGTAATCCATTAAAATCCGCCACTACAAAGTTCAGCGGAACAACCAGATATGCCAGTGAGTACAAAGTCATGAGGTGGTTCCACAGTACTCACGGCCCAGCAAGAATGAGAGTAGACAACGTAAATGAGAGGGGCTGTGAGCTCCCAAGCAGAACACGTAATGACTGGTACGTCACTCACAGTTCTTCCATCTCTATCTTCATGCGCTGCTACCATACTTAAAAGTCAAGCAATGAGCAAACATCCTTTTTTTCTTTTTCTCTTGTACAGATATCGCGTCCTCGTGCTTCTCGAGAACCGGAACGTAGACCAATAATATATGCTTACTATTCACCCCGGACTGCCTGCTGTACGACGTGCAATGGCCTTTGAAAAATACTACTCTACAACGTACATAAGATCCACCATTCAATTAATGTAAGCAAATGTGTAAGTTCGTCTACGTGCTTGTTAGCTTATGTGCGTTAGCGAACTCATAGAAATTTCCGGCTCGCTGGCGCGCTGGATTGTTTGATCTTGAACATTCTTGTTCATTCTTACTTATCGGCGTTGTTTAGCATTTTAAGTGACCAATTTTCATTTACGCTTTGTAGACACTAGGCCACTCAGTTAGTCGCACTTTTGGTTTGCATTTGGTATATATTGCGTATACCTGGGGATCATTAATTTTGCGCGCAAGCACTAATTTCTTTCAACATTCAGAACTTTCAGTTGGAAGCAAATATTAATATTTGCTTATGAATAAAGTATGAGTTTCAAATTCTCACAACCGATCTATTTTGCAGT
Source organism: Paragonimus heterotremus (assembly GCA_013368495.1). Classification (NCBI taxonomy): domain Eukaryota; kingdom Metazoa; phylum Platyhelminthes; class Trematoda; order Plagiorchiida; family Troglotrematidae; genus Paragonimus; species Paragonimus heterotremus. Next base: position 4,218 of record LUCH01005393.1, on the reverse strand, counting down.
GACACATCGGTGTACTGGATGGCAACCCAATGCCAACTTGCATAAATTGGTTGCATTCTATTTTAATTCTATGGGGCACTGGGGTACAGTCGCTAATGAGATGAGAGGTTTAATGTTAATGGCGCCTATATGGTTAGTACTTGTAGTTAACAGCACTCATCTAACTAGCCAACGTTACTTAGGGAAGCATATGGTCGCGGGAAGGTAAGCGCTTTGCGAAAAACATTTCTGTCGACTCGTATTAGCCCATGAGGATCTTAACTGCGCGGCTGTGAATGAGCCTAACCAAATAGCAAGCCCCGTATGGTCTCCTAGGGGACCCCGGAGGTTTTTTGGGGGCACTGCACTTTCGGTAAATAGATGACGACCAACAATGAATTTTTATTTTCCCTGTGGCATAATTAACATTGCGCAACAATGTGATGACAACAAATAGTAGATCACGACAACCTACCGGCAGGTTAAGGCAACCCACATGGAACTAAATTAGTTATGTGAAAGTGGTGCAATAATAAGAAACAAAAAAACGACGCATGTTAACATATAGTCAGCAAAATCAACAGCAGAAATAAAGAAATCACAAGAAACACACAACATAAGATAATGTCATGTATTTGTCCCGGAAAACCAATTTACTTACAGAGCCCCATTTTACTCCATTAAAAATGGGGCTGTGTGCTGCTTAAGCAGCACCCAATTGGGTACATGGATCCCGCAATTGCGCTCACAGCTGTGTCAGGAACGATGGCATTCATGCACATGTCCTACTGCAGTAGGATAGAGCATGCTCTAGTAACACAAGTGGGCATGGGTAACAAAAATTCCTCTTGCTCCCTACTTGCCAACCTAAGATTGAAATTGAGATGAATTCATATTACTTAAGTAAGGTTTTGATGCACACAGACTTCAGTCGCCATTCTTTGACGAAAATGTGGTCGGTTTCCTAACCTAGCGTGAGTTATTAACTATAAACTAACGGTCACCTGAAAATATACAGGCCACAAGTAAAAGCAACTCACTTTGAGGTCACTCATAAGGGTCAATTCATCGGTGTGACTCTGTAATATTTCCTTCTCTCGCCCAAGCTTCACCGTGAGGGCTGAAAATAAAATGTAAAAAATCCCGAGAGGTGAAATAACCCTTCATGTCCAACTCATATGCCTCCAACATATTTTGTCTTTCATTTTTCAGAACCTCAATATTATACTGATGAAAATCATTAAGAGTGGTAGAATAGTTGTTCTTCCTTTCTTTCTTTCTCTCAACATAGTTTAGGTATCGGTTCTGCACCAAGTTGGTCAAATTGAACAAACTGAACTGACATTTTTAACATCTGCCTCGTCAATTAAAATATCCATCCATAAAATTCGTTTTTCTCTTATGTAAATTATAAACTTGAAAACACATGTAACTACAGGTATTCAATATCCTCCTTGGTTTTTGACACCATCATATTCACATTATCATATCTTTCAAATTTGTTGAGCCAAAAAGGTTTACTTTTCTCTTAGTAATTCTCCCTTATCGATAAATATGTCGTCCTCATCTTGTTCTACAGTGCTGAAAAACACAGTACATGAGGAATGAAAAAATACCTTTTTGTGGACTTGGCCATCCTATAATATTATGCCGTTTCACACAAGGCACGTAGTGAATACTTTTTATTACAATATCATGCACCGGCGTCCGTTTCAAATGTTACCCCGTAAAAATGCACCTACTGTATTCACTTGAGTGCATACAAACAAATTTGTTGAACCAGTGGATTGTTGATAAGTACGGTGGGTCTTAGTTGTAGACGACTGTATATCAGGCTAACGACTGATAGTAAACTACCCTAGTAGCACGACCGTTCCCTGAGTGATCTCTGAGCGTTACCTGAGTGTCCCCTGAGCGTTCGTAGAGATTTCAATGGGTTCAATGGTTCAGTGGGTTGTAAATGGAAGTAGGAAGCTGGTGCTTTTGAGGTTTCCGTATCTCGATGCACAGAATCTCGAGGTCCTCAGCAACAGGCTGAAATGGGGAAAAGAGGTGCAGTATCTGAACTAATGCAATAAATGTTGGTCAAGGCGAGCCTTGAAAATTGCTACAGAGCTGGAAGAAACAACATGATCCGGTAGAGCATTCCAAGCCTTGCAAACACGCAATGAGAAAAAGCTATGTCTACAGTCTAGTCTACTATGTTGGATCTCTAGTTTTAGAGGCTGACCCCTCAGTGTCAAGCTACTCCCCATGTTGAGCATCAGGCGGCAAGAGTGTTCCGGGAACTGCATGATCAAAAAGGGCCGTCGGTACTCTAAAGAGTACATGTTCAAAGATTTTGACCTTTCTTCATACGGTTTAGTTTTCAGGTCCCGGACTGCCTTAGTGGCTCGACGTTGTAACGTCTCCATGAATAACTTGTCCTTTTGGAGATGCGGTGGCCAGATTACAGTTCCATTCTCCAGATGCGTTCGAATGAAACTGTTATAAAGAAGCTGAGAACAATTAGGGTTGAAATGGCCAAAGAGACGTTCCAATAACGCCAGGATGTTGCTAGCCTTTTTTCATTTGTTTCAGCGTTCGTAGAGCTCGAGAGAGTATGCGAAACAGTGCATCCTAGGTCTCTCTAAATAAGAACTGTCTGAAGCGGATTGCCGTCGAAGTAATAAGTGGTTTTTATAGAACCGCGAATGTGCATAACTTTGTAATTACCACCATTAAATTCGAGTCGGTTTACTCGGGACCAATTGAAAAGAGTGTCAAGGTCTTTTTGTAGGATGATAGAATCACCGGTTGTGTTGACGGCCCGCCAAATTTTGACGTCGTCCGTAAACAGTAGTAACGGCGAGGCGACAGAGAGTAGGAGATCGTTGATGAATACCAAAAATAGCAGCGGGCCAAGAAATGAACCTTGGGGTACTCCACCAAGGCTTGGCTTGCAGGTAGAGAAAACAACATTAACGCGCACGCTGTATAAACGGTTAGCAAGATACGACACAAGCCACTGGAGAAGAGTGCCTCGCACCCCACAATGGGAAAGCTTGCCGATCAAAACGGAATGCTCCACGCAGTGGAATGCCTTAGCAAAGTCGAGATATACAACGTCTATTCCATTATTCTGATCAGCTGTTTGCGTCCACTGGTCGGTGGCTATCAGTAGATTTGTGGTACACGAACGGCCCATGGGAAATCCGTGCTGCGCATCAGAGAAGAACTCACGAGAAGTGAGATACTTGTAAAGGGAGTCGTATACAAGCGCCTCTAACATTTTTGAAAGACTAGACAGCAACGCACTTTGTCTACAGTCACTGGGGCAATTTCGCCTACCACCCTTGAAAACGGGTGTAATGCACGCGAGCTTCCAGCTGCTGGGTATTGTTCCCTAGGAGATGGGTTGCGTAAACAGTAAGCTAAGTGGGTCAGCAAGCTGTTCCGCCGCCTCCCATAAGGCCTTGGGTGGTATGCCATCGAGGCCAGGAGAACTGTCCCTAAGGCATCTGAGTTTAGCCAGCACCGCCGTGGAGGAAGTATCCACCGTGCAAGTGCCACCGATTTCAGTGTCAACACAAATCTGAGGAACCGATGATTACTGCGCAAAAACGCTACTGTGAAACTCAGCAAGGACATCAGCGGTCTCTTTATCGGAGTTAGTAAGGTCTGATGGGCCCAAGAGTTGTGGAACTCCGGCTTTTGCCTTGCGAGTTGGTGCAACGAATCGGAAAAGGCTGCTTGGATCAGCGACAAACCGTTCTGTAAGATGTTGTTGGTAATGAAGACGGTCGCGTCGAATTAGCGGTGTACACCGATTACTTAAGGGAGTGTATATTTTTTGGTCAGCTTCAGATCCTGATAATCGATAGCGTGTCCAAGCATACCACTTTTTCAGAATGAGTTTAAGTGTACCAGAGCGTAAGTGGCTTGGAGGCTTATTCAGTTTGGAGCCCGATAATGGTGTAGATTCATTTACGGCTGCAGAAACGATGGCAGTGAGCTCCTCACAGAGATCATTCACAGAGTGGAGTTGTGTATAGTTCTCCCATAACTGCATTTCCAAGTAGCCAAGACGTTTCCTCACGTCCATTTTTCGGAAGTTTCTGCGATTGGAAGTCGCCGAGCTGACCAGATTCGTACTGCAAATGAAGTCGAATAGGACGACTGTGTGATCACCTTGCCCGAGTGGTGCGGTGACTGTAAAGTTGTCTACCATCAACTCCTCATTGGTGAATAAATAATCTA